>VCCN01001590.1:2724212-2737103 GCA_006491835.1 Architeuthis dux
CGATTCGGTTCTCTGTAAAGGGACAAGATGATCGTGGACAAAATTAAGAAGAACACAACGAGGCAATTGATGGCAATCTTGAAAGATGACTTTGCAGATCTTTTTGAAAAGCGGGAGGGATGCTGGGATGAGTGTTTGAGGTCCCAATGGGAGTACTTTGAAGGGGACTATGGCTCCATTGCCCTAGGTAGGCTTTTTTTGTCAATATTAAATGGCTAGATACTTCCTGAACAGACTTCATATGCAGGAGTTTTGGGGGCTAGTTTGGTGATCAGAATTTGAGATTTAACTACTAAGTCAGTACTCTGATGCTAACCAACCTATTAGGCCTACCACCAGAACTATGATTCGGTCAGTGTTGTGCAATGATATATAGATTGCTTATTAGTCTGCATGAGATCTCCGCGACTTTGTGATTGCTAATGTAAGTTAATTTTGGCTTACAATAAATTGCATTCCAACTTTTGTTTGGACAATCGAATCTCTTCCCAATTTGATTGTCCGAACAAAAGTTGGAATGTTAATGACTCTTCTCAAAGTTGTAACAATAAATTACATGTTGCCAATTACAGTTTATTTCTAACAGCAATTGGGAATGAAAAATCAATAAGGGAATGCAAACCCTGTGTGCTGCAATGCTTTTCATCTATTTACATTTTCATCAAGAACCTCAACTCTATCTTGTTTTGGTTTATGCCCTTACTTCTTAATTTAAAAATAAAGTTCAGTAAACCTGTCAAATTTCCTCAAAACCAATCAGATTATTCTCAAGGTATGTGGCTGAAATGTACACAGAATTCCAAATTACCATCTACTGCTTTTGCTGGGCTTATGCTAGCACAACAAGATAATGTTATGCAGGACTGTTAACTATATTTTCATGAAATCTAATAATGACATGTGGCTTATTGACCTTAATCTATTTAGGCTTTCAATCAGTTGTAACAAATTAGATTAAAACCTGGCCTCACCAGGGAATGATTAATCAGCCCTTAAAAATCACTGGTGAGGTGCAGAGTGGCCCAGTGGTTAACAGCAAGGAGAATGGAACCAGCGAACTGAGTTCAAACTCCTGCTGAGACAGTTTGTGTTCACTTTGCACTAATACCCTTGAGAAAGGCATGAATCCATCTCTTCTCCCGCCAGCTATGGTTGGCAACCAGTCTAGGAGACGGATAACTCTGATTCCAAACCAGTCTGAAGGGAGATGGACTCCATCAGGCTATCTTGCGCTTGACACACCCATGATACCCCAAAGACACTGCACTGGGTTACAGTAACGGAAAAATTGCTGTACTCAATGAGTTTGTTGAACCTCACTCTCATAACAACTCACCTTGCTACACACTGTCCCTTCCCAATAGCCAAATATAAAGAGAGATGGCCAGGGGATTTCTTTCACCCTACAATAAAACATATCTGTTACTAGCAGGGATACCCAGCATTGCCCGTGAAAAATATCTTTCTCAAATCATCTTATCCAACACAACAAATGAAAAAACTATTATTTACACAGTCATAAAGCACACTTCCAATAAGCACAGTTTACTGAGTATCTCTGAATGATGGCCTTACTGAAGTAGTGATTAATGAAATAAACCCCAAAATAAGTAAAATAGTAGTTAAAAATGAATAATAATGAATAACAATACTTAACCCACCCCCTGCCGAAACTAATTGAAAAATGACCCGAATTAGCACAGTCATGTGTTGTTAAGCCTCCCCTTACAGAACATTGGCTTCACTATGAATTGTAATACGTAGAATTTTTGTCAATGAGAAAAGAAAAGTAAAAAAAATGTTAGCTTCTTTAGCAGTGATTGGTCAAATCAGTCTTTATGATGTGATGCCTTTTTGAAGGTTAAGTCGTCCTACTTTGCCCTATTTTCTTAATTGTTTGGAGGCAACAATTCTGATAGAACCAACATTCCCGGACCAACTGAAGATTGTCAGCATTATTTTGAAGCAATTGATACAAAATATAGTGAACTCATGTGATTGTATTAATTTTTGATACTTAGAAACCCAGGCAAAGCAGGGTATTCCTGCTAGTAATTTTATATTCCGGGACAAATCAATACATATAAAAGCCAAATATGTAAATATATATGGTTGTCTGTAGTGTCCTCTAGCTGAGATATCCTACAATTCATAATGGATTGGTCCACACATAATACATTGATACAGCTAGTAAAAACAGTAAAAGGGGTAATACAAAAAGAGATATGCTGATTCCATAGCAACAAAGGATACTGATCAAGTCTATAGACAAAATGTGTCAATGGTACGCTGAAAGAGACTGTTTGCTTTCTCTTTCCTTATGGCTTCTTTTGATGTAGCCTATACAGCGAGGAAGCAATTGGAAGGGGAAAGCAGATGCTAGATTCTTGGAGATGTTTCTAGCCAAAAACTTGCAAAAATAGCCAAATGCAAATACTCTCAACACACAAACAAAAAAGAAAATCAAAATAGCTGAAAATTTAAATATGGCCAAACAAAAAGGTTCCTGGCCAAATGCTTTTTAAAAAGGCCAGATTGGTCAAATTTAGTCATCAACTTTATTTTGTAATGAAATAAGTTATATTTTTAATAAATAAGTTTCTTTCTATTACTTTTTTCATACCACACAATATCAGTGTTGACTTTTCTTAAGTTGAGACTTTTAAAAAACTTAAAATTAGAATAATTGAATTAATAAAAAAATGATCTAATAAAAATTGCTTCTGGCTCCTTATTGCCGATCCATACATAAAAACCCCAATCACTTTTGACGGTATATGCTAGTAAGAATATAAAATCTTGGTTGGTAACCAAGCAGAGAAATCCATTTCCAAGTCTGGCTAGACAGAAATCTATATACATATACATCCATCCTCACTCAATCTTTCAAAGATGGAAATAATTATTTATCTGCTTGTAGATATTTAAATCAAGTACAGAGAGTCTGTCTTTATCATTAATATTGTTTTTTTTTAATACTTTATTGCCAGAATAATTTGCCGAGTCAACTGGAGGCTTTTTCTCTCTTTTTTTTCAAATTCATGAATAATGATGAAGATAGATATCAACTTGTGTCTATAAGTAGACATTGTGTACATGACATTACATACAAACATGAAGAAATTCTCTAAAGATCAATATTCTCCTGGCAGCTACATTAAAGTTTACATTCATTCAGTACCCAATCTAAAAGAAATCTTTTTAATGATTCTTTTGAAATTGTTACTATTATGAACATGCAGGATTTGCTGAGATCAAAATTTGTGGTAATGAAAATGAGTTAATATTTATCCAATTCATTTATTTATTTTATTAGATGAAGTCTGCAACCTCCTTGTTTGCAATTTGTATCTACCAATACACCAACACTGCCCATGATATGAAAGTTAGAATTGGTCAAGCTTGTGTTGCAATCAATTCATTGAACAAAGGTCTGGAAGGCTCCAATCAAGAAAGAAACAAAGACAAGAGTATTCAAGCAAACAGAAGAAACCATCCTAGTGTACGGCTCAGACTCATGGACTCTAACAAAATCATTAAGGCAGTCCATCAATGGAAATTACACCAGGATTATCCGTGCTGTATACAATGTCTCCTGGAAATTTCACACTACGAATAAATCACTCTACGGTAAACTACCACCAATCTCTTCTATCATTAGAAGCCGCCGTCTGGCACTGATTGGCCATGTCTTTCATCATGATGTGCCAGCTTCTATCATTTCTGCTCTGGTCTCCTGACTCGGAACAATGTGCCGGCTGGCCAAACATCACATTGACAACTAAACGAACTACTGAATGCGATGAATGACAGAGAGCACTGGAGGACTGACTTTGTCAATGCTTCACCTTCCCAAGGGATTGGATGAGAAGAAGAACTAGATGAAGTACTGTAAATCGTTATTATTAATCTTTTTGCTACTATTCACCTTCATCTCAATTCTTGTTGCTTTTTATCACAACTAAACGGTTTCCCTTCGGCAGTGAGTAAATAAATTAAAGCGTGTAATAAAGAATAAAGTTCCTGGTGAGAACCAAACTCGCAACTCTCCGGAGGGTGGCTCGGTTAATGACTGAGCTACAGGAACTAGTCGCAAGCGTGAGTCCAAATCTAACCTTTAAACTCATCCTCTATGCCGATCTCGTTGTTGAAGGGAAACTGGCCATAGCTTAGTTGCGATAAAATGCAACAAAAATTGAGATGGTGACCGTAGCAAAAAAATTAATAATAATGAGTTAATGTTTAGTTTCAAATTTGGGGGTTGAACTTTCTAGAATGAAGATCTCAAAAATGAAGGGTCATCAAAGAATCAACGAAGAAGAGACAAATCCTATAAGTTCAGTCCTTTACATTTTAGAGCACAGTAACATACCAGATGTTGGTTTGGGACAGGGGGCCTACTGGCCTATGTTCAGCCCAATTAAATTTCTTCAAACATTGGGTGAATTTTGAATTTAAAATTGTCAATGGATGTGGCGGCAACCACCTCTTTACTCAATCCATTCCAAGAGTCGTTGGCTGAAAAGATTTTGTCTTAATTCAATTTACAATATTTTTCCTGATTTTATATTCATGTCCTCAAGTTCTTTTTTTTATTAAGATAAAAGAATTTTTCAGGTTCCACATCTATGCAGCCCCCTTACCAACTTAAATGTCGCTATTAAGTCTGCTCTTTCTCTTCTTTCCAAATAAATGAGGTTGCATTTCTGTGTCCTTTCCTCGTACATTAATTCTTACATTCCATTTATCATTTTTGTAAACCAACGTTGAACGTTTTCTATTTTCTATATGTCTTTTATTAGATATGAGGTCTGTTCAGAAAGTATTCAGCCATTTAATATCTTCTTTAAGGATAGCCTTGTTGCGTTCTCCTTAATCTCGTCCATGGGCTGAAATCTGCTCCCTTTTAATGGTGAAAAGCCAAGTCACAGACAGCCAAATCTGAACTGTAGAGAGGGCTGATAGACCTGGGTGATGTGATAATTTGCAAAAAAACCCTGCACAAGATGTGAAAACTGACTCACAGTCATTTTGAATGCGACGGCCACACAGTACACAAGCTCACTGAATAACCCCACAGGAGAGTGTTCATACATGGGCAGTAAGGTCCCTTCTGATTGGTTGCAAAGTTACATCAAGGCCGTGCAACCAGCTCTCAAGATATTCAAAACTGCAGGCTACTCTCTATGACGGGTTCAGAGCCTTTTCAACCTGAAGAGCCATTTTTAGTCTCAATTATTTTTTTTAGCTATCGGAGCCATATAATTTATTATAAACAAAAATACAAGAAAACATGAATTTAGCTAACCTTTTTCTTACTCAATGCGATTTTTTTGTTTTGAATCTTATCTGAAATAGCTTCAATGTCCGGGTCAGAAACGAAATGAATCTAAGATGCAACAACGATATGAAGTGAAAAATTAATCATTAAAGTCTTCGACGAAACCGAACCGAAAAACAAAACGAATCCATACCCGGTTATTATATTACCAATGGAGGGCTCATTTTTAGAAGTACCCACAAATCAAATTTTTATAGACCCAACTGGCATCCGCCCGTCTGCCGGATGCTCTTTACTTGATTGCTCATAATATTATTTTTTTTTCACAGCGCCCGAGAGCACTTTAGATAGGCTCCGGAGCCGCATGTTCCCAACCGCTGCTCTAGACAGACCTCATAAATGTAATGAACAAGGCTTGAAACAAGAACTGTGTTGTTAGATAAAGAAACTTCAATATTAATTGTAAAAGGGAAAAAACTCTGAACAATATGCCAACAAATGATTGGTGAGAGACAGGAACATCAAATGATTCCATTTTACTCTATACAACAATTTCATTAGTGCAACACAATCTTCCATCCCCCACCTGTGTGTCCAAATCTCAAGCTAAGCTTAATTAAAAAAATGTATACAGCCATTTGGTTCATGTTATCAAAAGAAATGTTTCTTGTATATTCATGTGTGCTGAGATTATCTGTTATTATTCAGTTGTCAGTCTTTTCTGAGCAGGATCTCAATCCTCTTTGGTTGTGTAGAGAACTGGATTTGAGTCGGAAGGAATTGCTCTCCAGTAAGAACTACCTCAAGAGGATTGAAAGGTTTGAGTTCATGCCTTTTCCAAAGGATAACACTACAAATAAACACCAGAAATCAACAGGATTTAGAAATTATCTTCCATTTTCATATTTTATATGATGGATTTTGTTTCTATTTTTGTGATCACACACACACACACACACACAGTCTGTCCGAAAAGTATCCAGCCAGTTTGGATATCTCGAGAACTGATCACACAGCTTTGATGTAACTTGGCAACCAGGGGACCTTACTGTGCATGCGAAAATAGACACTCTCCCATGGCGTTACTCAGTCGGCAGTGAGTTGCCATTGAGTGAGCTTGTGTACTGTGTGATTGTTGCATTCATAATGATTGACTATCCATTCTTCACATCCTGTGCAGGTTTTTCTAAGACATTGCATCAACTAGGTCTGTCAGCCCCTTTAGAATCTAGATTTGGCTCCCTGCGACTTTTCCCAAAGATTTCAGACCCTGGAAGAGATTAAGGAGAATGTGATGAGGCAGACTTTTTGAAAAGTGGAAGGGTTGCTGAAATAAGTGTGTGAGGTCCTGTGGGGAGTACATGTATACCTTGATTAGTGTGGTTAATTCGTACTGTTCAAAGCCGCACTGTTTAAGATCTTATAATTCAATGTTTTTTATCCAGCTCATACTTAGTTACATTAATTTGTACAGCAATACCTTAACTGTACTACATCAAAAACACACTATCCAAGGTATTTCTGTCATTCTAATCTCAGACAAAGGAGATAATCAGAATTCTGTTATAATAATAGAAATCCAATTGTACACTCAGGCAAGCCTGCAATACAGGGTGCCCATAAAGTCTATCTATTTTATTACACAGATGTATACAAAAATAAATAGGGACTTTATGGACACCCCGTATTTTAATGTAAACTCGTTCATCTAGATTTCTTGTTACTTCTTCATTATATTCAGATATGGATCTATTTACCATATTTGCCAGCCTATAAGACACAATGTTTACAAGGGTATTTGTGGGAATACAGTCCACTGCAACTCATCCAAAACCAATAGCTATCTATTTCGAGCATCAGTAGACGGCCGTTGAAACATAACAGTAGCAAAATTGGACGGGGAACTAAGGCTCCATTGCCCTAGGCAGGCAATTTTTTTGTTAATAAATAATGGCTGGATACTTTCGGGACAGACCTATATATATCACATACGATGCTTTCAAATATTGTAGATGAAATTGATTCTTCAAAAGGAAACCAAATGTCCAACTGTCAAGATGTCTATTCCACTCACACAGTCGGAGTTGCATTTGGGTTTTTTCTTTAGACTCAAATTATTCAAGCAACAATAGACAATTCTCTGTGGTGACATTACTTTTTCATCAAACATTTCATTGAAAATGAAAAATGCACACATACACGCCACAAACATATACACACATACCACATACTCACATTAACACACAGGCCACATATGCACACACTGCACATATGCTACACATGTACTACGTACACACATACCATATACACAACACCTATGCACACATGCCAAAAACACACATACTATATACAAACATTGCACACAAATACCACATACAGGCCACATAGGCATACATACCACATATGCCTACATTCCATATAAGGCCAGATATGCACACACACCACATACACACATTTCATATACAGACCACATATGCACACATTCCATATACAGGCCACATATGCACACAGACACCACCTATGCATACATACCACATATGCACACATTCCATATACAGGCCACATATGCACACACACACCACCTATGTATACATACATTCCATATACAAGCCACATATGCACACACACCACCTATGCATATATACCACATATGCAGACACATGCACCTATGCACACATGCCAAAAACATACGTGCACACATTGCACACATACTACATACACAAATATGTGCATGTGTTTTGTGGTGTGTATGTTCACATTCACGATGAAACGTCACTCGATGGAAAGTCATGCCACGATTCTCTATATCTGGCAAAATGCCTGCCTTGAACAATTTTCCAAAAACCATCAACAAAGATGCCTTTTGGCTACTGTACTGCAGCTTTGAAAGAATGTAAAGCAAAGAAACTAGTACCAAAGGGCCAATTACACAGGTATGACAGCCATGTGCATCCGCTACGGGGGTGGGGGGTGGGGTGGAGGGCAAAAGCATACCAATATTTCCAGGGTGTGGGGCAAAAAGCATATATTTCGAGGAAGGGGAAAGAGGATATATTTGGAATGTTGTGGCGACCCTGTTACACAGAAGGCGTTGCACTCATTACCGTTTGTAGTGTAAGCAAGTACGACTGTAGGATGTCAGATGGTGCACTTGACAGTTGACGGAGTCGCATGATCTGACCCCAGGGCAACATAGGGCGAGCACTGGTGAATAATAATAGTCTCTTTCAGCCTTTTCACTGAGGGCAAGGGGTTTGAAAGTTGGAACCTTATAGTCAATGGAGGATAATAATGCAGTACAAATGTTTTATGTAACTCCAACTTAATATTCCCATATAAAAAGACTTATTATTTACTAGTGCTCGCTCTAGGGTTAAGTCATGTATCTCCGTTAACTGCAACATCTAACATCAGGATCATACAGTGGGTCATACTGGCTTACACTACAAATGTTAACGAATGTAGCACCTTCTCCACAGGTGGAATGTATACAGCCTCGAGATTCGTCTGTTCGACTTTCATACACTTCGGACCCTATAAATTAACACCCCCAATTCAATTTCCGTAGCGTAAAAATTCAGACATTTGTACATTTTTTTTACTGAACTGCATTAGACCTAGGAAATATTCCACCAAATGTTTAAGGGCAAAATATGAATAATAAAAGTGTCGAATAATAATATATTGTATGCAAACATTGCTTTTATTTATTGCAGGGTTGCCTAAAATAGGCTAGAGAATAGTTTATTTACGAAAATTCTGCTAGACTACGAAAATTATTAAATCACTTTTATTATTTAAAATACATACTTTAAATAATATTTACTAGGTTTTTATTTAAAGAGATGCATTTGTGTCTTTCTGGGACTTATTTTCCGTTCATTTACGTTTGTAAACAAACCGAAGCCATAACAGTTATTCACTGTATGATGTGTATCGAAATGCAGTGCACCTGCATTTTGAGTGCACTGAAATTGCATGCATGTGTTTGCTAGCATGAGAATATGTGTGTGTGTGTGTTTGTTTAGCTCTCTGGATACAGAACCCCCAAATTAATATGTAATTCAATGATTCAAAATTCGGAAATTCAACTTTTGTACAGTTTTTCAGGAACACAACCAATACGAAAGTAGAGGACTGCCTGTACTGTGTAACAGGGTTGCCACAATATTTCAATAATATCCTTTTGCCCCTGCCTTGAAATATATGCTTTTGCCCACACCAAGAAGAGTTGCAGCGGATGCACATGACGACAGCAATGTTGATAGTTAATCACGGCTACCCACAACACTGGTTTATTGCTGGGTTTTTATTCATGTGTTCTAACATTTATATGTATCTATCTATGTATCCAGACTTTGCCCAGCCTGTTTATAGTAGAAACTTGAAATTTTGCACACACACTCCCCTCAATGAGTAGGGAGTATTTCTTTTTTGTTTTTTGAAAATTCCCCCCATAATAGGTTTTTAGAAGCAGGGTTCAATATGTAATGTAAGTTTATGCTAAATTGGTCACTAGTTTGTGCCCGCTTGCTTTTGAAAATTCAGACTGTTTGTTGTGATCACAGCCCACCAAACTTTTTAATTGATCACCCCCAACACAGCATATATGGGTGGCAGTGATTCATAATTTCCCTTGGAATGTTGGTTTTTAATATTCTTTTTATTGCCAGCATTTACTTTATTTTACTTACTTACTAATATTACTTATTTTCTATAGTTTTGAGAAGGGTCATTAATATTCAAATGGTTCATCGGACGATTGAACTCCACCTTGTTATTTGAGTTGTAAACACAATGTTTCAGCCAATACATTCATCGGCCTCCTTCAGGTGTAAAATCCGAGAGTGATACCCAGGCCATGCTATAAAGATTATCCCCTTTAAACATAACTTCTGTTTAACCCATCACACTCGGATTTTACACCCGAGAAGGCCGAAAAATGATTGGCTGAAACGTTATGTTTACAACACAAATAACAAGAAGGAGTTCAATCGTCTGAAGAACCACTTGAATATTACTTATTTTATCACTATAAATTAAATAAATTAAAATATTTATTTTATTGAAAATGTTTTTTGACTTTTTTTTCCAAGCCTGAAGCCAAAGTTATGATTTTTTTTTCCTAGTATATATCAGCTTACATTATGACATTTTTTGCTACAACCGTTTTGACAGCCACAATTCAAGGAGGCAGTGAAGCGTTTCCTTTTCGTATGGATAGATAAGCAAGAAATCTACATATGAGATGAGGTGCTCAGACGAGCAGCAGATCTGACAGGGGGCTGGGTGGGATTAGTGACGAGAAAATCACAGAAATTGTCGGAGCAATGCCAGTCCACTAATACATCCAGCGCCAGAGAATTGAATGGTTCGGACACCTGACAAGAATAGCAACCCAACAAACAATGTTCAGGGACTACAATCTTATAAGTTCAGATGTCTGGGGATGAGGATGACCTATCGAGGGCGTGGCAGAATCACTCTGAAACACATCTGACATGTCTCAGGAAATCAAATGGTCATATTTGGTATTCTGGATTTGTACGACTTTGGCTACCATTTCACATGGTTCCTTGAAGAGTAAAGAAGTAAAACAACTCTTTTATATGTCAATTATAATCAATATATGCTGTGTGTTAATATAGTCGAGAAAGCTTTGCAGCTTTAAGAACTAGAGATGTTATTGTAGAAATTTAAATCCATTTATTTGTTTATGTATTTATTTATCTAGTTATGTGTCATGTAAGTCAGTTATCCACTCCTTTTTTAGTTAATGGCTGTTAACAAAAAGGTATTCAGAGGGTTTCTTTGTCTTATACAGAAGTAGATCTTATAGTACTACAAGTGAAACTTTCTTCAGATGAAGATCGAATTCTCGTGAAACCAACTGTACAGGTTGTAATGAACCAATAAATATTTTTCTACAATATTCGCTCTACTAACGTATTGAGCCTTCTTCAGTTGGAAACGGAGGTCTATTAATATACTTATGCTGTATGTATGTATGTATATATATATATATATATATCATCATCATCATCATCATCATCATCCGTTATTAGTCCACTGCTGGACGAAGGCCTTTCCCATCTCCCTCCATGACAACCTATCTTGTGCTAATCTCTGCCAAGTCTTACCGGCAAACTTTTCTATCTCGTCCCTCCATCTTGTGTCTGGCCGTTTCCTACTTCTTTTACTATCCCATGGATAATATATTATGTTTAAATTTTTAGACCTCTAGCTCCATTGATGCGACCTGTACGCGCAATACATGGACAGCCAGACTTGCTTGAAAACTGAAGAAACCTATGATGACAGTTTCAGTTGATGGTTTCTAATATTTAATCATATCATACAAGAAAGCAGTGGGACCAGTAAATTTACAAGTTCACTTTTAAACAAATGCTTAAATTTCTGAACAAAATGCATTAAAAAAACTTAAGGTCAACTAGTGATGGACCGGAATATCAATCCGGTCAGATATCCGACACCGGATTCACAAAAAATCGGATATCCAAATCTGTCGGATTCCAAAGTAAAAACATTAAAAACCAGGTCTCTTAAAAAATATAGGGTGGCTAAAATTTGATACTGGTGATAATTTTTTGTGAATCTGGCACCAGATATCTGACCGGATAGATATTCCGGTACATCACTAATGTCAAAATATCATTAACAACTCCAAAAGTTAATCATTATTATTAATCTTTGACTAGTATTTTGTTTTTATCTTATTTTTTTTAGTTGCTTTTTATCACAACTTTACTCAGGCTGTCAATTTACAGCAGGGAGTAAATAGCGGAAATTGGAAATAAAGGATAAGCTCTCAGTGAGACTTAAACTCACACCCTTTTTGCCTCAGGGTAGCCTGCTTAACCGTAACTAGCTGCTCTTCTATGATTGCTCAAATTTAACCTTTAAACCTACCCCCCATTTTCCTCCAATCTCTCAGCACCATATTTGTTATTATTTTGAGTGGTTCAATTTGCAATATAAGTTTGTTCTAAATTGGTCCCAAGTTTGTGTCCAGCAGCATTCACACTTTTTTTGTTGAAAATTCAGACATTTATAGTGGTCACTGCCCAACAAAAGGCGAGAGAAATCACTTATTCATCGATCACCCCTTTTTCAAATTTGTTAATGGATCAGCCCCCAACAAGGCATACTGCCAAAATACATTGGTCGCATGACGGTTTCTAGTGATTGACTAACCAGAGCTGTTATTTTTATCTTCATTAGATGAAGTATTGTAAACCATTTTGTTTAATTTGATGCGATAGAACAAGAGTTTGTTGACTTGATACTTAAGCTGCAAGGATTGCAGGGAGCTTTGTAAGGAGACAATGTAAAACACAAAAAGGTGAGTGAGTTGTTTGAAAAAACAAACAATCCCGATTGAATTACCAACTGCAGGTGAATTGTAATGAAACACTTTCTTGAATGCCCGGGGGAGGGTGAGAATGGCAGAGAGGCAGTCAGTTTCTTTGGATGATCATCTTTAGAAAAGGGGGATAATTGTTAAGAGAAAGAAAGAAATCAACAGTGACATTGATTGCAACTAGTTGGCTACAGAGAGAGAGAGAGAGAGAGAGAGAGAGAGAGAGAGA
>VCCN01001590.1:2737203-2754959 GCA_006491835.1 Architeuthis dux
AGGGGAGAGGGAGAGAGAGACTATGAGTGACAGGGGAGAGGGGCAAATGAGGGGAGAGAGAGAGACTGAGTGAAAGGGGGTGAATGAGGGAAGATAGAGGGAGAGACTACGAGTGAAAACATGAAGGGGAGAATGAGGAGGGAGAGAGACTATGAGTGGAAGGGAGAATTAGGGTAGAAACAGAAAGGAGACAGAAAGACTATGAGTTAATCTGGAAGAAAAAGGACTGTTCAAAACCTGCGACAATGTTTATACAATTTTTCACAGCATTTGGCTACACCTGTCAATATTTGTTTCTGTAAAAAAACTATTTGTTTCCAATTGATTTTTCAAGTTAACTCTTGTTAAAACGTCTGATACAAAACTAAATAATCATTGCATCAAAAATCAAACGAAAAATATTGTCCAAAATGCAATATAATTCATTGGAAAAGGAAAAAGTTATAAATATATATATGGAGTGTATACATTAATTTTAAACACTTTATAATCTGCTTTCTTTCTTGTATTTTCTTTTCTTTATTTTGAGAATTGATTTAAAAAAAATAATTCTGTGACATAAAAAAGAACAGAAAAATGTTCATCTTTCTTTGCCCACTCTCTCTCTCTCTATCTATCATTCTTTTCTATAAACGCTATTAACCGATTCAAATATGGTCTGAACGAAAAATCTTTTGGCTTTCAAAGAACAGTCGACTTATGTCGCAGTTAAAAAGAATGTGAGAGAGATGGATTACAAAAAGAAGAGACTAACAGGTCATACTGACTTTCTACCTATCATCAACTTACCAATACAGGTATACCTTGAATAGTGCGGTTAATTCGTTCAATAACATTCAGTAATGTTCAAAACCGCACAGTTCAAGGTCTCATTATAATTTAGTGGAGTTTTTTTTCAGCTCATACTTAGTTACCTTAATTTGTACAACAATACCTTAAATGTACTACATCAAAACCTGCACTAATCAAAACCGCTCTAATCAAGGTATTCCTGTATAACATCATTAGAAAATAGGAGGGATTGGGGAGACAATAGAAATGATTAAGATTATGCATAGCCTAGAAGTAGTAAACCCTGATGTATTTTTTACTAGAAGTGGGTACAAGGGACTGAGAGGCCACACATATACGGTAGAAGAAAATAGAAATAGATTGAATATCAGAAAATTCCTTTTTAGCAATAGAGTGGTGGGACTTTGGAATAGATTACTGGAATATGTAGTGCTATCAATAGATGTAAATGATTTTCAGAAGAATTATGATGTTTATTACACCACCGCAAAGGTTTAAGGCCCTAAACATTGTGTAAATATGTTATGATGTGTGCTTGTGTATTTCACTTTTTTTTCACACTAAAATAAAATGTTCTAAATACTCTACGATTGTGATTCTAGTGTGGAAACCAACTGTCATTTTATTTATTTCAGCAAACCACAAAAATAAAACAGGCACAGAATGGCAGAAACAAAGTTAAATAATATCCTTTGTATAGAGATAACATTTGAAAATTATCTATTGCAGAAGAGTGTATAGTGATTTATTCTTCGAGTTCAGTTATAATGAAGATGTAATATGACCATGTATATAGATAATGTAAATCTATAGCCATAAAGCACCTACCAAGCAGTTGAGGTGCAAGTTGACACTTTTATGAACTGGTGTTTCGCAACATCAAATCTGTTATCCTCTCTCACCCTTAAAGCATCTGGAGAGAGGAAATGATTTTTAGTTTTAGCTTTAGGAATAAATGAATGGTTTGGCTTCACGAATGAAGATTTTTGGAAAGGGTATTCCATAGCAGTACAGTGGCATGGCAAAGGGGGGGGGGCAGTCACTGCTGGGTGCAAATGTGAAGGGGCACAAAAATTCCTTTGGTCTGAAATGCAGGCGATGTTGAATTCAAAAGTGCACACATACTTTTGAAACAGGAAAAGAAAATGGCATAATACAAGATTTTTGCGCACACAAGCTTTTAAACAAAATCTTTTCAAAATTATTTTTTAAGGAAATATTTAATTTTTTTGCACAACCGCAAAGTCTACAATATATTCAAAAAAGAATCCTGGAATAAAAGTCATGGAACCAAAGTCACAATGTAGTGTTACCCTGAGCTACCTAAAAAATGTAATAGGAAGAAATAATCAAAACATTTTAAAAGGTGGGGGCGCTGAGAAACCTTGCTACGCAGATGCAGCAGTAGCCTGTGTATGGGATAACCCTCCAGCATGAGCGATGAAGTTCTATGGTGAAGTGTGACTTGCCCAGGGTCGCTCCCACCCTTTAAACCAAGGGTTTGCATCTTATGAACCACCAGAGTGGCGCGACCAGGAGCAGAGTCCATATTTAGCTTTATAATCATCATATATTTATATAATAAGAACCATGTATGTCACGCTTATAGTATCAGCAGCAGCCATCAGCCCCTCTCCCTTCCTACCCTCTTATTAAACTACCTGACTTTCTCTTCTCCCCTCCTACTCTCTCATTAAACTACCGTTTATTTTGTTATCTTCTCTCTTCCTACCCCCTCATTAAACTACATAACCTTCTTTTCTGCCTTCATACCCTCTTATTAAACTACCTAACATTCTTTTCTCCACTCTCCATTCTTACCATGTTTGTCACATTTATAATATCAGTAGCAGCCATCAGCCAAGCCTGTTGTTGTACACTTATGATAACCGTCATGGACTAGTAAAGATAAAACTAAAAAGCACCAAATATGACTGATCTTCAGTTAATCTTTGTAGAACAAGAAGCTAAAAACCGATTTGCTCAGCAGGGATGCTGAGCCGTTCTATGAAAATACAAGAGAGATAAAGATTCCAAGTGACCATTCAACAAAAGGATATTATTTGCTAAGATCCGTCAACCTATTACTCACCGCTACCCACAACACTGGTTTATTGCTGGGTTTAGGCTATTCATATGTTCTGACATTGATATTTATCTATGCATCTGGACTTCGCCCATCCCATACCGTTCATAGTAGAAACTTGAAATTTTGCACACACGCTTCTCTCAATGGGTAGGGAAAATGTTTTTTAAAAAAATATATAAACAGGTTTTTAGAGGGGTGTTTAATATGCAATGTAAGTTTATGCTAAATTGGTCATATTATTTGTGCCCGCCTGTTTTTTGAAAATTCAGACCCAACAAAATGCGAGAGATGTAACTTATTCCTTGATCACCCCTTTTTCCAACTTTTTAATTGATCACCCCCAACACAGCATATGTGGGTGATGGTGATTCATTGGAATGCTAGTTCTTCTTGAGCTCTTTTACAAATATGCACAAAAAACTGTTCTCTCTAAAGGGCTTTATCTAATGATATAGGCTAATCTACCAATACTGAAAGGAAACCTGACAAAAAACACTAGAAGTGCTAATTTATGATGCAATAGACATAAGAGAAACATTAGCTGAGCATAGCTGAACTAACAATGAGTAGCACAGTTTTCAAGAAAGGTGAATGCATGTTACACATGAGGGAAATTCGAACTACTTCATTATCTGTAGGCCACTCTTATATTCGTTAAAATTCCTTTCGCTGCTTAGCCATGAAGACATTGGACTTGCCTAGGATGGAGAAGAAGGCTGTTTCCTATTTGCAGTTGAAAAATATGCTGTCCAAAAGGAAATTATGTGAAGGAAGACATGAGATGAAGTTGTAGTTTGAGAAGTCGAATCTACTAATTAATCACTGCTACCCACAACACCGATTTATTTTTGGGTTTAGGTTATTCAGGTTCTGACATTTATATGTATCTGTCTGTGTATCCGGATTTCACCCAGCCCTAACCGTCCATAGTAGAAACTTGAAATTTAGCTCATACACTCCCCTCAATAAGCAGGGAAAAATGTTTGTTTTTGAAAATTCCCACCCTAAATAAGGTTTTTAGTGCAGGGCTTCAATATGCAATGTAAGTTTATGCTAAATTGGTCACTAGTTTGTGCCCTTTTTTTCTTGAAAATTCAGACCTTTTTTTATTGATGACAGCACAACAAAAGGCAAGAGAAGTAACTTATTCATTGATCACCCCCTTTTACCAACTTTTTAATTGATCACCCCCAACACAGCATATATGGGTGACAGTGATTCATAATTTCCCTTGGAATGCTAGTCTGGTCTTGTAACTTGAAATCTTGTCGCAAGAGTGTCCAAGTAAGAACAGGAATTTGGCTGGAGAAGAGCAGGCTGCCGTTCGTTACTATTGTGAGGTTCAGATTCCTGGTCAAAGGAACTTCTTTGTTGTGGTATAAAGATGGGGATCGGTGAAATGGAGGAACAAGGTGCACAGACGAACAGCTTGCCACCATTTGTAGTTTGCTGAGTTCATGTGGTGCAGTGCAAAGGATGATTTCTTCAATAATATTTTAGAAGTAATAACTGAATTGTATCTGCCTAGTAATTTCTCTTCTCTCACATTAACTATTCTTTCTTATCTATAGTCTACAATAAATACCATCATTTCAATGGAAATTATGAATCTCTGCTGTATTGGGGGTGATCAATTAAAAAGTAGGGAAAAGGGGTGATCAATGAATAAGTTACTTCTCTCACCTTTTGGCTAAAATCAAAGTGGTGGCATGCTCGGGTATCATCCTGGGAGAAGTTGCACAGGATATATTGGCCAGCTGGTCGGGAGCCGATCACCATTAGCATGCTCAGGATTCGTCTTGAGAAGCTTTTGGGATCCCCCCCACACCACTTTATCCCGGTCCTCGAATTCAAATATGTAGATATCTCACAGCTATCTACACAAGTTAATCCCTACAGTATTGCCCATAAATAAATACACCCCTACCAATTTTTTATAAAAAGTTAATCTCCTAAACCAAACATATCAGGATTTTATTATTTCTAGTGGAGCATTATACAATCAATACGGATATTATTAGGTATTATTTATTACCAAACAGTGATACTGTATATAACATATATTTATATATTCTGGTAAGATTATGCACTGGCTATATGGTTGAGGCGTTTTTATTCAAGAAATTCGATCATATTGGTAATTTCAAAGCACGTCGCTAGACTAGGTTGTAAACAAACTCATGTGTTTGGCCAGCCAGATCTGGCAGGTCCGTCTGGAAAGGGTTGATTTACAATAACTGCAAAATGATTGAGAAATTTGATGATGATGAATGTAAAATGGAAACTTTTATAAGATTCTATTCAACAATTGCCCTTCATAACAATACAAGTCTTGCAGACAGATCTTTTAATGGGCTTACTCTTTATTACCAATAGTGCTGTTTACTCATCGTAGATTAACAGTCTGAGTCAATATTGTGATAAGAAGCAACTAAAAATTAAGATAAAGGTAAATACTAGTCAAAAATTAATAAAAAAATAATGATAAGAAGATAGTTTGGAAGTAGATCTATCCCCAACTGATCTTTTCATATTCTTGAAGAACACTTATTTTATGAAAAACTCTGCAAAACACACACTTTAAGCAAATGAAAGACCCTAAATCTACAATACGTGCAACAATATAAGCACCAGTGTCCGTTGCTTTGTATGAAGATAACATACAAAGCTTTCTTTTTGTTTGTATCTAAGAATGTAGACCAAGTACACCTTTCATATTTTGCCTGAATAACCCCAAAGTGTGTCCAAATAAAATGGTATACATTAAAGCAGGTTTTAGACGTTTTTTGGAGTCTATGTACATGAAGTGGGTGGATCAGTTTCCTATTTTTATTAAGTTAAAAAAATGATCATAGGCTTTTTTTCAAATTTAAAAATGTATTGCAATAATTCAAAAAGCATAAAGTAGTTATAAAAAATAAAAATTATTTTTGCTGACTTGAAGCTGGTTTTAGACTATTTTTAATGTTAATTAAAGAGGCCAACAAAAGCTTGCGGGATGTTGACGTTTTAGTAATCGGGATGTTGAAAATGGCCTAAACAGCCATAACATGTACATCCATCAGATAGCATACATCAATCCAATACACATGTTCATTAGAATTTTATGAATTTAAAATTTTTTGTTAAATGTTTAATTTTTGTCATCCAAAATCAACCGATTATACCATGATTGATGTCTGATGTCAGAAAGATTTAAGCAATGTCATTAAAATTCTTCCAAAAATAAAGTAGCCGTATAGAAATATAGGATTCAATGAAAATTGGTTCATTAATGATTACTTGACTTGATATCAAAAAAACATTAAAAAATATTACATACTTTGTTTTAAAACAGGTCTGGTTAGTCACTCAAAAGAAACTGTCACGTGATCAACGTCCTTTGGCATCATGCCATGTTGGGAGTGATCAATTAAAAAATTGGAAAAAGGGCTGATAAATGAATAAGTTACTTCTCTCGCCTTTTGTTGGGCAGTAATCACTAAAAAAGTCTGAATAAGCATGAATGTTGCTGGACACAAACTAGTTATCAATTTAGCATAAACTTACATTGCAAATTGAATCCCCCCCACTAAAAACCCATTTAAGGGGAGAATTTTTAAAAACAAAAAACGTTTTTTGCAGATATAATAAGGAGTAAATGTTTAAATTTTCAGCCCACTAACATGCATACATAGCCAGCCAGACCAACTTGAAAACTGAAGAAACCTATGTTTTGGTGACAGTTTTGGTTGATGGTTTCTAATATAGTGACAAATAGATTTGTTTCCAGCAAGTGTATGTTACCTGTCAACTCAGTTCAAAGACCAACTGTATATTGAGTTGGCTTTTCTTTCCATATGTGATGAAAGCCTGCTTAAATTTATGAGTATCCCATGGGACAGATGAAGTATGGATGACTAAACATGACAATTCCTAATATAAGGTGCAATGGCAAAAGTATTTTCTCAACAGTAAAACACCATCATCTGACGGGCAACACTCTAGTTATTATGAGAGAAGCGAGGAGGCTACTGAATATTAATCACCATTACCCAGAACACTAATTTATTGCTGGGTTTATTCATATCTATGTATAAGGACTTTGAACCGTTGCATAGTAGAAACTTGAAATTTAGCACACACACAGTTCCCTCAATGAGTAGGGAAAATGTTTTTTTTTCTTTTTTGAAAATTCCCACAACAAAATAGGTTTTTAGAGGAGGTTCAATATGCAATTAAAGTTTATGTTAAATTGGTCACTAGTTTGTGCCCGCTTGTTTTTTTAAAAATTCAGACCTTTTTTAGTGATCACAGCTCAACAAAAGGAGAGAGAAGTAACTTATTCATTGATCACCCTTCTCCTAACTTTTTAATTGCTCACCCCCAACACAGCATATATGGGTGGCGGTGATTCATAATTTCCCTTGGAATGCTAGTTCAGTTCACGTTTGATGATTTGAAAATACAAAAACAATTTATTCCACCTGTACAGGTGTCAACTGCAACTTGTAAATCAATTTTTCTTTACTTGCAGAAATAATGGTAGAAGTATTCAAAGAGTTTTTCGGATGATTGAACTCCTTTTTTTGTTTGTGTTGTTAACACAATATTTTGGCCAATCCATTCCACAGCCTTCTTCAAGCGTACTGAATATTTCTCTCTAAAATCCAGGCCTAACAAGGAAAGGAAAGGACAACACCCGAATCCTACATTATAAGCATTGCTACCAATTGAAGAGAAAGTTTTCTGTTTACCACCATCACATTTGGATAATACACCTGAAGAAAGTCGTAGAACAGATCGGCCGAAACATTGTGTTAACAACACAAACAACAAAAAGGAGTTCAAATGTCTGAAAAACTCTTTGAATGTTAATGACCCTTCTCAAAACTATAGACAATGTTAGAAGTAATTTGGCATCATAACGCTTTTGTAAATGAATGAACCGAGTGAGAGAAAGAAACATCCAGGAACTCCGATTAATGTCGAGGTTAGGTTCCTGAAAACTGGAACAACGTTAAGTCAAACCGATTTTACCAGAGACACAATTATATAAATTAGGGTTATTCAATTTATTATAGAGTAGGAATTTTGCGACTAAGTCAGTCAGAAAAATCATTTAATCCACAATTCCACCTAAATATTTCATATTATCGTTTAGCCATTATGGGCAGTCAGGATGTTGGAAATGGCCTAAACAGTCGTTACATGTACATCAGAAGGCATACACCAATACACAAGGCGGAACTACATTGATAAAAATGTTAATTTAAAAATTTTAAGTTTTTTTTTTAAATCGTGAAATTTTAATATTTTATAACATCTAGAACACTGAAATTGAAAATATTTTTCATTTTCATAGTTTATTGTTCATATTATCATATATTTATATCTTTTTTCTCAATGACGTTATAACGAAATGACGTTGAATGAAACGACGTTAATCGAGGAGTTCCTGTATAAGAAATCCATGAGAAGGAGGCAGCATTGACTTAGCCTCATTTATTCATTAACTGCGTAACCATGGCAATTGTAACATCTCAAGGGAAAACCAATCAGGGGTGAAAATTGATTAGAGTTATGGAAAGTTGAAGGTGAAAAATTCTCACCAGAACATTAATTAGAAAGTGTGATGTTATGTAGAAATGATGAAATTATGGATTCTATAGGACTTTAGCAATTGGGCTGGTGAAAATACGAGAAATCAAGTTTCTGTTAGTAGAACAGGTAATCGAGCTACATTCTCTCGGGTGCTGCTGATGTTTTTAGTTCTGACTTGTAGTTGAACTAACAATGAGCAAAGCAGTTTTCAAGGAAGGTGAATGCATGTTAATGAAGGAAATTGGTACTTCATTATCTGTAGGCCACTCATATTCATTAAAATCTCTTTCAATGAAAGAATTTATTTGCCAAGATCCATCAACCTATTCTTCTTGAGCTCTTTTACAAACATACACAAAAGATGGCTATTCTCTCTAAAGGGGTTTATATAATGATATAATCAAAAGTTTTTTTTTATAATGATATAGTCAAAGCTGAAACCAGAGTCTATGACTTTTTATTTTTGCACTACCCGAAGCATTAGTTAACCTGCTTGGCGGTTGTGGGTTCAATCCCTGGGTCAGGTAGTGCAAAAAAAGAAAAAGTCATATACTTTGGTTCAGTGGAAGAGGGAGACAAGCGACATTGCAAGGACGAATTAACTGATATGAGATATCTGCTGGCATGGACAATGGAATGAAAACAATCTAACCGTTAGTTACCAACTATGAGAGACACCTGAAGAATGCCGGAGGGTACAACAGCCGAAACGTTGTGACTATAACAACCAAGATGAGGTCACTAGTCTAAGTAAATCAGTGTATAATAATGATAATTCTACATTTCAGAAAATCAGACAAAAATTCTGAAGATTTGTAATGACCCTGTAATAAGAGAAAAGCTTATACAGTGGCCGCAAAAGAAATCTAGACATAAAAAACACAAAACAAAAACTAAACAAGCAAAAGTGTGTTTGGATTGAACTAAAAGGCAGAAGGGAGTCATTGTACATCTGGCAGCCACCCACACGTCTAGACAGTGCACCAAGGCAGAGTTAGCGGCAGTGCACCAAGAGCTGTCCATCTAAGAAGACTTGCTGTTGTCCGCGCAATCTGCAAGTTTTTTGCCATTTTTAGCTGCTTTTGGAGTCGTACTACTCTGCTTCTGAGTGACACCATGTGACGGTGTATGCTTACAAATGAAGAGAAAGCTCATGCCTTCGCCAGCTGGAGGAAGAATTTCCTATGGTTCTTGTGGCGCATGATATTGGAGCAACATATAAGGCAACTTAAGACCTAATGAAAGCTTTTGTAAATGATGTAATTTCCTCACAGTGGCATTCTTCAGAAGATCAATGACCCTTTTCTTCAATGCAGTAGCTGAGATGGTTGGGTTGTTCACCACCTCACGTTTTAGAAGATTGTCGATACTAGGAGATGTATACTTCTTCCTCCTCCCTGTACCGATTTTTCACTTGGGAGCGCTACCTTTCATCAGTGAGTGATGAGTATAATAATGATAATTTCTCATCTCAGAAATTCAGAACAAAATTTACAATTCTGCATGTATGGAAATGTTCTGCCAATAGTAAATGATTTCCTTGGGTCCCAGCTGCATCCTTGACACTAGAATCAGTTGATCTGAACACTCACTAATCTCAGTTTCAAGTCAGCTAGCTAGTTAACCCTTTGAAGACTAACCTATTAAGGTGCTTAATGCCTGAATTAAAATGTCCCAGTAGACTTCTAAAACAGATCTACTGGACATATATGAGTGGTCGTGCATGATAAGTGCTCAATGAACCATTTTTAAAAAGTTGATACTTTTGTTATTTTTAAAGCTACAATGCTCAGTTTTTTTTAAATTTTGAAGCTTGAACACTCTATGAATCATAATATACAGTGTTCAAGCTTCAAAGTAAAATAAAAACTGAGCGATGTAGCTCTAAAAATAACAAAAATATCAACTTTTTAAAACTGGTTTGTTGGGCACTTATCATGCGCAGCCACTCATATTTAGTATCGCCCATAAATAAGTAGACCCCTACCAGTTTTTAATAGAAAGTTAATTTTCTTCTAAACCAAACATAGCAGGTTTTTATTATTTCTTGAGGAACATTACACAATCAAAACGGATATTAACAGGTATTATTTATGACCAAATTCTACAGCATTGAAACTCTGTTGCCAAAAATATGAATAGGTTGCCATCCATTTCTATTAAAATATATTTTTGGCAACAGAGTTTCAATGCTGTAGTGTTTGGTCATAAATAATACCTGATAATATCCGTTTTGATTGTGTAATGTTCCACTAGAAATAATAAAATCCTGCTGTTTGGTTTAGAAGACAATTAGCTTTCTATTAAAAACTGGTAGGGGTGTACTTATTTATGGGTGATACTGTATATATCAGCAGTCATAGAAACCTCGGAATATATATGTTACACGAGTCTTGAAAGAGTTGACATTATTCTTGAAATCATAATTTGCCTGTGTCACCATGACCTATTCGATCAGTGGGTCTATTCTAAGGAAAAGGAGAGCTGCAGATAAGACAATCACAGATAAGAATCAGCAAAGGGTTTCAAGCCCTGCGCAGTGATCCTGGCAGCACTCTCACTGCAGTGGATTCCAATCAACATTCTACTCGTCTTTTATAGGAGCCACACCTCACAGAAATTTGGTTGGCAACAGTTTCAGCTTTTTAGAGACGAGTAGATTTGGCCGATAGAATTTCTTCTGTTTTTTTTTGGAAAGCAATACCTAAAGAAGCTGCACAGTTGTCAGCAATAGATTCAAAGAATATCGTTTCACAAAGAACTGGAGGCAAATGCAGTTGCAACAAAAAACACCTGTCAGAAACAAAGAACAAAAGAGTAAACTAGCCACCCATATATACTGTGTTGGGAGTGATCAATTAAAAAGTTGGGCTTTTCAAAGAACAAGCGGGCACAAACTAGTGACCAATTTAACATAAGCTTACATTTAAAATTGAACCCCCCATTAAAACACTATGTTGGAGGGGAATTTTTAAAAAAAAACAAAAAAACATTTTTCCCTATTCAGTGAGGGGAGTGTGCCTGCAAAATGTCAAGTTTCTACTATGAACGGTTAAGGTTGGGCGAAGTCCAAATACATAGATAGATAGATATATATAAATGTGTGAATAACCGAAACCTTTGGTAGCAGTGATTAATATGACAGGAAAGAAACCAGCTCTCTTTGAAAACTATCTTTCTCTTCTTGACTTGTTGTCAGGGAATTTTCTGCAAAATCTTTAGCAGAATGAATTGACATTAAAAGAGTCAATGAAGAAGAATACAGTTTATTTATAGAGAATTAGTTGGCAAATGTTTTGAATCAACAAACAAAAACGCTGATACTGAAAGACAAGTAAACGATACAATGACATTTTTGGAGTCAAACAAAAACATCAAATTCGACAATATGAATTCTGTAATTTTGGGTTAAAATCCTTGAAAAAAAAAAAAAAAAGAAAAAAAAGAAGCTTCCGTTTTGTTGGCTAATTAAATGAAGGATACTCCTCTAAAAAGGGGGAGGGGTACACTCACTACTAATGTGACATCACCTCATACCACTTATTTGGCAAAGTTTCAAGTTTTGCTTTTGCAAGAGGCGCATTTTGTGAGAGAACCTTGTTCAGAGATCAAGAGGTCAGGGGTCATATTGTAAATATAAGTTGTCCATTTCATAAGTGACAGGGAGTGAACTGAATTACGATCCAAGTAACTGTAATGGAAATGATGCCCCCCCCCCACCAGCAAAAGAACTCGGATCCAGTGAGCCAATGAAAGTGGCCAATCAGGAATTGATCTATTTAGCATAGGCAGAAGGAACTGCCATAAATGCTGGTCATTCTGGCTCACGGCTCTGGAGGCGTGTGTATACCCGATGGTTGATCAGTGACAGTGAAAAGCAAAGAAGAAACGACCAGAGAGCGGAAGTAACATAGATGGGATTAAGAGTGAACAGAGGAAGTATGTGAAGGTGGATCAGGAGAAAACTCAGGAACAGTGTGTGAAGGTGGACTGTAGAAGAACAATGGAACAGTAACCAGACATTATTTTATTACTTTGTGACCAGAGACAACAAGGACACAAATGCAACAATCGACAGTCTGGATTCAGCCGGTAAAGAGCGTCACAGAAAACACAACATTGACAACAAGTCATCCAAGATACAACACCTTTAATGAGTAAATGTCAGTGCAACACCTATATACAGATCCCAAGCAAAATCACAAACTTTCAATTTCTGAGAGTTGGGGGGAAATAAAAGTTAGAACCTTAATAGAGCAGAAGAGCATTGAGATGAGTGTTGGCAAAGCTTTAAGTAGTGTTTCCAAAACACTTTTGGCTGCATCCCTGAAAACAGAATTTTCTTGCCTGGCAACCCTCAGGGCAGAAACATAATTTCAGTGTTTCTTCATTTAGTTTCATCCCAATAAATTGTATTGAATTGTACTTCAATTTAATAATCAAGTACAAGTATTGGATGTGAACCTTTCAAACCATCCCGTGGCACTCAGGAGCATCCTTGTGACCCACATTTGGGTTGTGACCAGGGCTGTGGAGTTGGAAACAAAACATCCAACTCCAACACCAACTCAATTTCTGGTACCACCGACTCTGACTGACTCCTCTGGCTTTAAAATGACTAAAATTGGCTAGATTTTTCATTTCCAGCTATGTTATTTAATTATACATTTTAATAAAAAAAAACGTACTTTCTTAAACCTTTAATACTGTTTAAGTACCATTTACATCCATATAAGTAAGGGTCACACATTTTCAAAAATAGAAAAAGAAATTTGCAAGTAATTTTTGTGCTTTCAATCCACAAGACTTCATTTACTCAGGAAATTTGTCAGTTTTGAAAAGTTAGTTTTTAAGGTTTTGCAGATGGTTTATTTACATTCAGGCAAGCCTTCCACATGAAGTAGCTATTGGGTGGGTTTTCAAGTAGTAATGTTACAATTTACTCAGAGTTGGAGTCTGTATATTTTTGCTGACTCCGACTCTAGTCAGTAAAATTTTTCTGACTCCGACTCAAGTAATCCTCTGACTCCACGACTCCAACTTCACAGCTCTGGTTGTGACCATGGGTTTGTGAACTACAGTAACATGCAACTTGAGACACCGAGTATTTCAAAGCTGGTGCATCTACTGAATCAAAAACATGAGTGTCTTGAATAAGGAATCTACTCAAACTTTCTACTTAAATAAAGATGCTTACTTTTAGTTGTAAAAACAATTAACCTTTTTGTAAGTCACACAGATCTCAGAAAATGTACATTTTTTTGCAATATCTTTTTACATTTTGATAAAAAAAAAAAATCACACACAGACTTACTTTCGCTGCAAAGCCCTGTTATATTAATCACTGTTACCCACAACACTGGTTTATTGCTGGGTTTAGGTTATTCATGTGTTCTGACATTTATATCTATCCATGTATCCAGACTTTGCCCAGCCCTAACTGTTCATAGTAGAAACTTGAAATGTTGCGCATGTGCACACACACACTTTTTAGGGTTATTTTGTTTTTTGAAAATTCCTGCCCTAAATAGGTTTTTAGAGGGGGGGTTAATATGCAATGTAAGTTTATGCCAATTGCACATATGGGTGGCTGTGATTCATAATTTCCCTTGGAATGCTAGTTCTTATTGATTTTGGCTAGACATAGCAAAAACCAATTTTAACAATATGCTGTGTTTATAGTAGAGTAGCATTAGGTCCAGCCAATACTGAATACTGAATGGGTGATCATTTGATAATACAAATGTAATAGTAATCTTTTGCTAGAGTCACGGTCAGATTACAATCCAAACACAACATCCAAACGAAGGGTTGACAATCCAGACACCAAGCGATGCCTTCACAATCCAAATGCAAAACAAAGTCAATACAATCCAAACGCAACAGAGAGTATTCACTAAAGAAAACTGTCTGTGAATCAGAATAAGCTGAATTTATAGCAATTCCTGCTGCTTTGCGATTGGTCGACTCAAAATAAGTACAGAGTAATCTAGTCTACATATATTCAAATAACGGTTAGTTAAATCACAGCTTTCGATTGGTCACTTGCACTGGCTCACTGGAGCCGACTTCTTTTTCTGGTGGATGGCACAATGGTTCATATCATTAAAACTAAGCTTTTTTTATTTTAAACTTATTAAAATAAAGAATGTAATGAAAACATTACTCTGAGCAGTGCCAGGTACTTCATTCCATATATATGTACATAAGATATACGCATATGTTTACATGATCCTGTAGGCTTCTATAAAGTAAGAATATGAATTATGGCATCAATTTATATTTGTGTGCAAGTGCCTCATGTCATATTGTGGCTGAACTCAGTCACTATCAAAAGCCTTAGTAATAAATTCAAACAGAGAGAAAGAGAAAACATCTTGATTGATTTTTATTAGATGAATCATTGTCAACCAGTATTAATTTTTGACTAGTATTTCTTTCATCTTAATTCTAGTTGCTTTTCATTGCAACTACTCAGAAAGTCAGTCTACGGTATTGAGTGAACATCACAGACACTGACAATGCTTCATCTAATAAAAAATAACTCACTACTACTACTACTATTACAGTACACATTTCACACAAAAATGTGAGAAATCACACGCGAGTTTTCTGCACTGTAAAAGAGCTTCTGAAGATGCTGAATGAAATGCGGCGAAATGCATCAAGGCTTATCTTAATGATAATAAATATGTTTGAGACGTAACACGCTTTTTTCAATCTTTCATTTCCGCATTGTCAAATTACATCTACCACTACTACAACTAGTGTATGTAAATAATAAATATTGCACCGAGCAATTGAGTTTAAGGGTTAGATTTGATCATCTTCCAGTTGTAAGAGCTCTAGTAGCTCAATCCATAGAGCATGCTTTCCGAGGTAAAAGGGATGAAAGTTTCGGCCAAAGCTTAATCTTTAATTCACGATTCGCACTGTTCACTCACAGTTGTAGATGTACAGTCTGAGTGGATGTGATGAAAAACAACTAAAATTAAGATGAAAGAAATACTAGTATAAAATTAATAATGGTTGACCATGCTTCATTTAATAAAAAATAAACCAATATTACTTCTACAACTACAATTAGTGTACGCAAAAACAATAACAAATGTGGCACTGAGAGATTGGGGAGAAATAAAAGATGAGTTTGAGGGTCCAATTTGATCTTCTGCCAGCCGTGAAATGGATGCCATTTTGATTTTGGCTGAGAGCTTAATCTTTATTTCCGATCTAGGCTGTTCACTCACTAGACAGACAGTCTGAGTGGTTGCAATGAAAAGCAACTAAAATTAAGATAAAAGGAATACTAGTCAGAAACTACAGATAGAAGACATTTCAGAAAGGCTTATTCGGCTTGCTTATATATAAATGGTTAATGCAGTACAAAGAGAACCATCCGTTTGTGATGCACAGATCAAAGAAAAGGCAGCAGATACACACACAGTGCATTGGTTTCATGTGAGGTGCACATAACTGGTTTATAGTCTACAGCAGTGGTTGCCAACTTGGGCAATATCGCCCACTAGTGGGCGATTGAAGCTTTTAAGTGGGCGATAGGCCCATTACTGGGTCGCAAGGTCAAGTATTATGTCTGTTTTACTTCCGCCACACAGACAACACCGGAAGACAATACGTTTTTGTTATGGCTAACAGTGTGTTATTACAAAGATTGCCAACCAAAATAGTGGCTTTTATTTTCATTAATGTTTTAATATATGATAAATACATTGTATATTTAATTTTTGGACCCTTTGTACAAGCTTTTTGAGCATATACAGTGCCCAGTTACGTGGAAATAAAATCTACACAATTTTAGCCGTTTTTGACAAATCTAGCCATTTTTAGCCATTTAATATGGTCATTAAGTGGCTAACCGGCTTTAAAATATTAGTGGGCGATATGGAAATTTTACCCTCACAAAAGTTGCAAAAGTGGGCGATAGGCATAAAAGGTTTGGCAACCACTGGTCTACAATATATACAAACGGAATGTACATTTATCAATATGAATAGAATGTACATTTATCAATTACACAAAGAGTCTGTCTATACAGTCAGCTGGGAATAATGTAAACATATGCATGGCACATATGCACACCTGTGTGCATAGGGGAGTGTTTGCTAACTGTACATACTTAATGCAGGCAAGCATAGACTGCTTCCTTATTTTACACAAGAATAACTGTAGCAATAAAACGTTGGTTTCCCCCTTTTCTCCCTCCTTGTTCATTTTCTGTCCGAGAGTTCAAAGGACAATGCAATTCAATGAGGGGCTGCGTAGCAATGACATTAGGCAAGGCTTGAAGCCATGCAGAAAATGTACAATTTAAGTGTCACTAAAACATGACTAGCATCCCAAGGGAAATTATGAATCACTGCCACCTATATATGTTGTGTTGGGGGTGGTCAATTAAAAAGTTGGCAAAAGGGTTGATCAATGAATAATTTACTTCTCGCCTTTTGTTGGGCTGTGATCACTTAAAAAAAGTCTGAATTTTCATAAAACAAGCAGGCACAAACTATTGACCAATTTAGCATAAACTTACATTGCATATTGAACCTCCCCCTAAAAACCTATTATTGGGGGGGTGGGGTTCAAAAAACAAAAACAAAAAACATCGGAATTCTCAAAAAATATACGGGCACAAACTAGTGACCAATTTAGCATAAACTTACATTACATAATAACCCACCCCTCTAAAAACCTATTTTGGGGGTAATTTTCATAAAGCAAAAAAAACAAAACATTTTTCCTACTCATTGAGGGGAGTGTGTGTGCACAATTTCAAGTTTCTACTATGAACGGTTAGGGTTGGGAAAAGCCTGGATACATAGATAGATATAAATGTCAGAACACATGTATAACCTAAACCCAGCAATAAACCAGTGTTGTGGGTAGCAATGATTAATACATTTATTTTAGCAAAGTTAGATTCATATCTTTGAACTAAAAAGCACTCAGAGTGTGCATACCTATGCCAATGCCATACAATAACTAAAAACTGAATGAAAATTACTTAATAACCTAAACCCAGCAACAGTATTTAAACCAGTGTTGTGGGTAGCGCTGATTAACAAACCTTAAACATTTCCCATTCAAAGCATTACTTATAAGAATCCATGTTTCCAGAGAGCAGTTCCGAAGAAGAACCTTTTGTTTCCTTACCTGCAAGAGAATAAAAAGAAAATTTAGTATGGTCTACAGAGACAAGAAAAAACAAACAAACAACAGGTGTGGTTAGTCACTGAATAAAAACAGTCAATGACCAATGTCTTTTGAGAGCATGCCTTGT
>VCCN01001590.1:2776131-2787139 GCA_006491835.1 Architeuthis dux
TATATATAATCCTCTTGTGTAGGTCACATTACATGCATCTAAATGTGAACAGTTCAAATATCCACTGAAAACCTTTCATGTCTGGCCTAAATAACCTTGTGAAATGCAAATACATTAACTTGAGATTAAACCTTGTGATCATAATTACAACTAAAATGCCATCTACAGGTATGCATATTGAAGTCATCCAAAAATATTGGACATGGAAGGCAAGGCTGTCTTAAGAACATTTGAGGCCCCCGGGTAAAGCAATGTATTGCATTTGGCCTGTGGGCCGTAGTGCTCATGGATTCAATAAAGAGCCAAGAACTGATTTAAACATGAATGTAAACATAGGTTTAGAGAAGGTCCTCTATGTCTGCTATTTAATAATAGCAACATTAATTCTTATTTTTCAGGCCCATGCGATAACAATGCCCCGAAGGAAAGTTAAACTTTAACAATTCATTAGAATAACCCAAGAGTGGGAACAAGCAGTTTTAATTAGCTAATGAATTAAATTAAATGACCTCAAATATGAGGGTTCAATCTGCTAGACATGTAGCGGATTATTTAATTATCCTTAAAAACAGAAAACCCGTTCTGGCCTCATGTTGGTGTGGGTCCCATTCAACGGCCAGAGTGAAGAAGGTAACTGATGCATTCCTCATAGTGAAAAAGTTAGCAGCAAAGTAGTAATCAGAAATATCAGAAGTTCACTTGAACATCCTCCCCCCTTAGACTGTTTCAAGTGAACCCTTAAAACCTTTAAGGCATCAGACTTCAACACATCCTCCCCCTTAAGTTTTATCAATTGAATATCTCCTCCCTAAAGTAGTCTAAAGGGGGAGGCTGTTTAATTGCAAACCAAAGATTTATATGGAAAGTTATGGGGCTTGGATGAGTCGCACTGAGTAGTAGGTCTCCAAATACCTTAGTAGAACATTTATTTATTCTTTTTGACTGAATGAACTTATAACATTCTAATTAGTGATGTACCGGAATATCAATCTGGTCGGATATCCAGCACCGGATTCACAAAAGATTATCACTGCCACCATGTGAATCTGGCGCCGGATATCTGACCGGATTGATATTCCGGTTCATCGCTAATTTTAATTACTCTACATAATTTTGATTTTCTTATTTAAGATCAAAGCATTTTAATCATATCTCTCATAAGAAGGTATTTGAATGGGTGGGGTCAGGTAGATATATATGTATATATTTTTAGGGAAAATGCCGGAGATGAATAGTCTATGCAGACATGCTACCTGTGCTTAGACGAGAAACTTAATATAATTTGCTTCCCAAATGATCATCAAATTTTAAATAAAAAAACTGAATTAGTTGCAAAACGCTGGCATAAAAGAAGATTTCAATTAACATATTTAAATATTGACACAAGAGACAATAACTTTAACAATTAAAAAAAATGATTACATAAATACGACTCACACGTGAGTAAATTGACTATTAACACATTAATAGAACAATTTCATCATTATACGTGATAAGAACACCAACGTTCAAAACGCTGAACAAATAATGTAAATGTAAACTTATTATTATTCTCTCAACTGACGAATACAAATTTGTATTGAGAATACGTTTTATCACCTGTGTCTTCCCATATATAGTTTCTTTTCTAAAAAGAATCAACACATAGAAATTCAAATATATCAGTGAACTTTTTCACAGGTATTATTGTTGTTAAATGATTAAAAACAAATTAGTTTATCACTATAAATTTAACTTGAGCTTTTCTAGAATAATGAAGAATAAATTATTGATCTACCAGTCTCTAGTCTAGAAATCTAAAAGGAAAGAAAAAAAATAAACTTTTCCTAAAAATTGTTTCCTTGTACAGAACCAGACCATTTATCTGGCAAGCTTAGGACCGGAGATAACCTGGATTTCTGCATTTTCCAAATTTTTGAACGAAAGTTTTATATATACTTGAAATATAGAATTAACAATGAAAAGTAAAAAAACAAAATCAGATTTAACAGATAAAAAAAAGATAAGACTTCTAAAGCAGGGCTCTGTTTGATTATTATTAATCCACTTAAAATTCTTAAAATATAGATTTTAAAATAATATTAGTATAGATAAAATATATAACAAAAAATAAAGGAAGAAAAGTAAGGGACAAAATTGCTTATATCATATACAAATTAATCCTCTTAAAAAACAGTATTGATCCAATAATCTTCATATGAAGACAATTCAATCATGCCATTTTTAAAAAGAGCAGCTGAGCCGTGAACTACAATGAAGCCCGCCAGATTCAAAACTTGCTCATTTCAAAAATAGCTGGTTTTCAGGTAATTCCGGTTTTCTGGAAGCTAGATAAATGGTCCGGTACTGTATAGCCATTGAAATTCATGTAAGAGAGAAAGAGAAAAAGAGAGAATCCAGCAGAGAAGAAAGATTATTTTCAGAAGTAATAAGTCATGTATATCTTGCTGGTCGATATTCTTGAAGAAGGGATTTAAGTGCTCCTAAGTGGCAAGAGAAGCTTATTTGGCATGCTTTGCCAATTGACTAATACTATTACTACTATTGTCCACTCGGATAGTGTAATGGTTAGTACGTCTGCCTCACACGCAGAAGATCCCAGGTTTGATTCCTGGTATGAGCAAAAAGTGTGGAAAACTCTTCATGAGGACAAATTTACCTGTGAACTCAGCAGCTAAATGTGTACACTCTAAGCTGTGTGATTAGGGTTGAAGTATCCCATCGGTGGATTTGCATCCTGCCAAGGGGGTGGTCATAAAAACTTGTAAAAATAAAGTTCAACCAGACTTGAAACTTGCAAGAATAACTAAGCTGACATGAAATGGAAGTCAAGACCGGCCATATACTCCAATGGGAGTTGTCTCTTCAGAGATGGACACATTACTTCTTTTTTTTTTTACTACTACTTCCACCATCAAATTTATAACAATGTTATTATATTCCTCTCTATGCACACACACACACACACACACACAAAAATGTTGCTCTTTTGGAGATAACTTAAGCTCTAGAAATTATTTAGCCAGCAAATGCGAGTATTCATGATATGGGTGAAAAAATAGCAAAAAAGTGGGGGATGGGGCTAGCAATCCCACCCCATGAAAAACCCACTTGCTAAAGATGATCGGCGCGCCAGCTGAAGAACCGATCGGATTCAGGATCCAGATCCATGGCAGATATCATCAAATAGGTTATTTCATAGTAATCTGTCTAATATTTTGCCTTTAGTAAACAAAACCTGAACAATGAACAATCAATACTCTCCAGAATAAATCATGTGTGTATGTATATATATATATTTGTTTTCAATTCATACAAATCATACATAGGAATGGAAAACAAATAATATGTACAAGAACAAAGTTGCTTTATTCTGAGAGCACAGTATTACATTTCACCAATTGGCCTCCAAGACAGAGACCCACACACCCACAATATGTAGATAAATATAGAATTGTCTATAAATTATATAAGAATCAATAAATTCCCAAGGAAGAATATTCAAATTAGTACTGTTTCGTATGTTTGTAACAAGAGTAAAATATTTGATTGTAAAGGGACTAAAATTGGAGCAACGAGATGCAAATGAATTGGGAAATTGTCAGACAACAATGAGCCAAGTAAGAGAGAATCTTATTGAAATCACTTCTGGCTCTGTTGATGCAATCTATAAATAGAAGGTGCAAATGTATTTCCTTCTTCATCTTTGTGTAAGCAACAAGATGGAATAATTGGATTAAAGATTTATGTGTGAATACAAACAGCTCAACATCTTTTCTTCACCTTCACCTGAAGTAAAGAAAATGCTATAATGTTGTCCTTGTACAAGTTTGGTGTGATTTGATCCAAAACTGAACAACCGTTATACACAGGCTTATATCAAGAGAAAAATGTTTGAGAGGGAAAAGGGGTAATGTTTGGGGAGACAAAGGATTCGAAAAGAGTCTGCTGTCGCTTCTTTTTTGGATTTGATTTGCTCATTATTAATGGTGGTTTCCAAATATTCTTCTTTTTTTTTTTTAAATGATCAAAATTTGCATTTTATTTTTATTTCCATTTCTTTTCTTTTTAAAAAGTTTGCCCCCCCACCACCACCCATATTCTAATACACAGTACTGTTTGGTCCGAGGGTAGGGGATGTAACACTTAAATTAACCCTTAGCCAGTAGGGAGAAGTGGAAAACAAGAAAACTGTTGGAGCTGTTGCCATCCATATAGAGGCTTCCCCGAGTCAAAAGGGATGCGAGTTTGAGTCTTGCCTAGCTTATTCTTTATTTCCAATCTGTGCTGTTTTACTCCATGCCGTAGACTGACGGTCTGAGTAGTTGCAATGAAAAGCGTTTGAGAAAGGTCAGTAGAGTTGTGTTATGGGTAATGAATTCTTAGCCCTTTGAACATTGGTCAGATTTTTAAAACATGCTTAATTAGTAGAAATACAGGTAGGAATACACTACTAATGTACATATATTTTCTATAGTTTTGAGAAGGGTCATTAACATTCAAATAGTTATTTGGCCGATTGAACTACTTCTTGTAGTTTGTGTTGTTAACATAACGTTTCGGCCAATCCATTCTTCAGCCTTCCTCAGGTGTAATATCCAAATGTGATGGGGTAAACAGCTTTTAATTTCAAAGGAGGTAACCCTTATAACGTGGGATTCGGGCATTTCTTTATCCTTGTCTTGTCGGGTTTGGGCCTGTTGAGCAGTGGAAGCCACATCGGGTTGAACTCCGCACTTGTCAGACTAATGTATTCAGTCGACATGTTGATATATGCTGCCTCTTTGATTTTTCTCTGCTTCCAACAGTGTTCTGTCAATAATCTGGACTTCCTCCCAGAGAGGAAAGTGGTTGCCTTTCTCTCTCTACTATTACTTTGCACAAATGTTCAAAGGCCAGTCATTAACGAAACAGTGCTGAACTTTCTTAGCAAAATAAACTATTGTATTTGGCGGCATATAAGATTTAAATTAAACAAAAAACCCTGCAAATATCATACTGCATCCAATGCGCTACTATTATGACTCTACGGCCTTCTACTGATGCTCGAAATAGATAGCTATTGGGTTTGGATGAGTTGCAACAAACTGTATTCCCACAAATACCCTTGTAAACATTGTGTCTTATAGGCTAGCAAATAGATTTATATCTGAATATTATGAAGAAGCAACAAGAAATATAGATGAACAGAGTTTACATTAAAATACAGGGTGTCCATAAAGTCCCTATTTATTTTTGTATACATCTGTGTAATAAAATAGATAGAGACTTTATAGGCACCCTGTATTGCAGACTTTCCTGAGTGTATAATTAGATTTCTATTTTCCCTATTTAAAAACAGAATTCTGATTATCTCCTTTGTCTGAGATTGGAATGACAGGAGTACCTTGGATAGTGCGTTTTTGATGTAGTACGGTGACAGTATTGCTGTACAAATTAATCTAACTAAGTATAAGCTGAAAGAAACATACATTAAGTTATTAGACATTGAACAGTGCAGTTTTGAACAGTATAGAATGTTTTGGAACAAATTGACCACACTAATCAAGGTATATCTGTATTTGAAAGTAGCAAGTTAAAAAAGAAGAAACATCTACCAAATGCCATATTTATCAGACCTTTGAGATGTTCTTATAGAATTATGGATTCTGAACCAAATCGAGAGATTATTAATTGAATCCACATCCATCTTCTATTCTGATCCTCATCAAGGGAAATGGCTGTCAGCCAATGTGACGTTGATGTGGCAGTAACTTCAGATCATTTCTATGCAGCATTACCTGAATGGTTGGAGAGTTGCCAATTGAAATGTAAGCTAATAACAAAGAAATGTTCATGACAAATGAGAAAACTTCTTATAATCTCTCTGAAAAGTACACAAATGTTTACTGTTGACACCAATAGTTGTTTGGATCATTGCAAAGTGTTTGTATCACTAAAGCAAAACTTGATAGACGTAATACAATACTGTCACAATAAGAATCATCTACCAAAATTAGTTCTTAGCTCCTGGGATTGTTACAATAAAAATAACGTATTGTTTCAAGAGAGCAGCTATTTTTTATTCAAGCCTGAATAAATGACATAGCAAAGTTATCTATGGACAAAATTTAGGCATTTTGAGGGGGGAAAAAAATGGCAAAGTAGCCAAAATCCAGCCCATTTAAAAAGCCGGATTTTTGTTTGGATATTTTTCATTCTTATTTAATCCTCTTCGCTCCAGCTGGGACGTAAGGCTGCAATTACACCGCAAGATTGTACCCTATCTTGCACTTTGACCTGTACTCCACCCCATGAGAGACCAATCTCTTCCAGTGCCGTTATCACTGACCTCCACCCGGTGGTCTTTGGCCTGCCTCTCTTTCTCTTCCCAGGTGGGGTCCATCTTCAGGCAACTTTAAGTATTCTTTCAATGGACATCATCAGGTTGGATAGAAACTGATAAAATTGTGAAAACCACATTCCATAGAGAAAGAATTGTTTTAATATTAGAGGGATAGAAAATTGACTGCAGTAAAGTTAGGGTTAATTAGATATTTACTAAGTTTTGGTAAGTCTGACATAAAGCCAAATGAAGAAGAATCGAATGGAAGGGAAGATTGCATTGCATCAATCTTCCAAATGGGGAGGGAAGATTGCATTGCATCAATCTTCCAAATGGGGAGGGCTTGCCTTGAAAAATCAGCAATTAAAATTTTGGCTTTTTACCTGGGCTCAAATGCTGACGACTGGCACCAATGGGAAATACACACAACTACCTCAGCCACAAGGTAGGGTCAAGTTTGACCTACTGTTTAAACCTGATGGTTCCTATAGATAAACATCAAAACAAATGAATTGACAAATAAGACTCATTCTCATCTAACAATGATACTAAAAAAAAACGTTTTAAGTGCTGGGCTTAAAAAGCTATAACAACATATTCATGTCTACTGAAAACATGTTTTACTTTTAATAAATATTATTGTGATCACAAAATATTTGAAAGAATGAACACTATCCTTAGAGACTCAAATGTTTACCTGAAGAACCACAGTACTTACCCTAGAATAGATCAAGTTACAGGAATAATCTATGAAATGCAAAACTTGAGAGACGTAATGCAATACTGCCACAATGAGAGTCAACTACCAAAATTAGTTATTAGCTCTTGGGATTGTTACAATAGCAATAATATGCATCTGTATATTTCGCTGCTTGACATGTGCCAGCATCAGAGCTTATACTATGCCATCATTGTCACTGATATAGATACAAATAAACAAACAAGTGTTTTTATAAACATTCTGTTTACATACTTGTTTACAATTGTCAGGCATCTTTGTATTCTGAGCAGGCCAAAGGTTAAAAAAGAAATCATCTTTCATCTTAATTTTTTAGTAGTTTTTTTTTTATTACAACTTACTCAGGCTGTCAATCTACAGCAGGGAGTGAACATTGCAAATCTCTGTGAGACTCAAACCCACTTCCATCTTGGGGAAGCCTAGTTAAACCCACCAGCTGCTCTTACCATCTGAGCTATGAGAACTCTACGGCTCGGCAGAAGATCAAATTAGATAAAGATAATATTGCTGCCACTAATACTACTAGCGTGAAACCTTGTAAATTGGGAACAATTAAAAACCACTTCTAGTGTTTCTTTTACTTTTACTTATTCCAGAGGGACAAATACTAAAAGGCTAAACTTTGGGTGTAGGGGTTTGGTTTAAAATCTGACATCAACTGTTGTTTAACCCATGGTCCATACATGAAGAGACAAGAGAGACAATTTAAATCTGATTGAAGGACAAGACCAAAAGAAATTCTGTCAATGATAAAGGCTACCGTAATTATTTTCCTTAATGGATCATATTAGTCTGTTTAAGACCCTATGAACTTGACACTATGATGGACACAAGGCTGCTTTATGTTGTAGAGTTGATTTAGACGGCGATTATTGGACTAAGATTGAATTAACACCATAGTTTTGAGGTTGACTTATATGCCACCATATAGGGTAAATATTATCAACAACTGACCCCTATCTGAGGCAGCCCTGAAACAACTTTTGTCCATGGGCTATAAGGTTAAACAAGTGAAAAGAAAACTTATTTGTGATTCTTCAATCAATTATCAATTAATTAAATAAGCCCTTGTTTCTCAGTACTTTATTATATTTGTTATTCAGGCAAGTGTTTATTTCTGTAGACTCCTTGTGGAGCATAGGGCCACAACCATTCTGCTACGGTTTCAGTGGTAAACAGGTTATTACGGAGTGGAGTTGCTTGCCCCATCCCTAAACTTCCTCCTTTACCCGGACTTGGGACCAGCTATGACGACTGCCAACCTGTAGGTTTTTTTTGTCAGACTAACCTTCTCAGAGATGGACTGCCTTACAGGGCTAAAGGGCTCCATCTGCCCTGCTATTTACCCATATCTTGGGGGAGAAGTGGATCCTTGCCTTTCCCAAGGATATTAGTGCAAAGAGAATGTAAACAGCCTCAAAGAAAACTGAGTGCTATTCAGTTGATATACAAAGCTCAAAGAATTAAAGTCTTTTGTTTCTCAAACACAAGTTTGCAAATTTTCCACAGAGAACCATAGAAACCAGTTATGAAATGATTTCCATAAATTCTCAAGATATTTTCCCATTAAAATAAATTTTTTTCTTTTTCTTTTCCAGATTATTTTTGGTATTGCAATGTCTTTACCTATTCAGGACGAAATGAAATTCGGTCTCCTAACCACAACATGTGTTCCTGGTGGAGGCCTTGGATTAGGGATTACCGCTATAACAGAAGGAGATATGCCGCTAAGTATAACTATGAATCTCATCAGCAATGTTGCTATACTTGGTAAGTATATACAAGTCTATTAAAATAAAATGAGATTAAACCCGGTCTCCACTTGAAAGGCTTTTAACTTACAGCTCTAAGAGTTTGTCTTTGCTGAAGTTAGTGTGGTCAAAACAATTTGCAACCCAATAGCATTTCTGATGTCATTCACCTGTTGGGCCATTTTGGGCTTTCTACTTGCTAATTTTTAACCCGTTCACTGCAGCAAGTGGCAAAGTGTAATAGTTATTCATTGCAAGCCCTTGTCCTTTGCAAGATAAAAGCTCCGATTCACAGATAGAACCAAGTTGACATCAATCTCAATAAGTTGGAATTTTTATTGAGTTAGCTATAGAACTGCAATGACGGAAATTTCCATCATCTGCAATTAATGGGTTAATGATATATTTATATAATACTCCTGATTGACAAGAATAAATGAAATATTTTTCCAAATCAAAAGAAATTGGTGGATAAAATGATTTAAGAGTGTTTAGCTTGAAGCAGCATCAGAGGCTCTTCCTAATCATTCTTACTTTTTAAGCGAAGATTTTGTCTACATCATCAGCAGTTATAAGGGATTTATTTGCATTTCTTTAAAGTGCACTGTAACAAGAATTTCAAATCTCAATTAAAATCTATCCTTTTAACAAAGTTTTGCTTGTTTCAATGTTAATAATTTTGCATATGCAGTGGATTCCTTTTAAGTGGAACACACCGGGACCACGATTTTTGGTTCCTATAAACAGTCGTTCTTTTTAAATGTTTTGCAAAAAATGGACAAAATATTAAATACGTTTGACTCTGTTCTAGTACAATTAATCTTAGTAAGCGGTTATTCCTTATAAACAATGTTCCATTTAACCAGAATCCACTGTATATGCATTTGTACTCACAAATCTGTCACTGAACCGTTCAAGTGTGTTATATTATTATTCACACAGTATGAGTAAATAAAGAGTGTACACATTTTTCCTAACTGGAAAAACACAGATACAACAGTTTGATCTTAGCCAAAGAAAGGAAGAATGGTTTCAAAACAGAATCTTTCACTGCATTGTGCACTTTACAGAGAGAAAACTGGATATTTTATTCTTTAACCCTTTCGCTGTGATAAGCGGATATATATCCACCCATAATTGTATTTCCATTAACTGCGGAATGCAGACGTACCCCACGGCCTTGGAAAAAAACTCACATTAGGCTGCAAGAAACGCCCCCCCCCCCCCAGCTAAATACGAATGTCTTTGTTTTTCTAGCAGTACTTTAATACTTCCTATACTCTGATGTAACTATATTACCCAGCTTCCTGTCTCATCGGGGGTCTCAAGGAAACAGGTAGAATAATATATAGAGTATATGGTTGATAATTGACATGATTACAGGAAAGACTATGAAATTTGATTCCACAGTGAAATGGTTAAACAACTGTGTAATTTATTAAAAATACACATTAATATTAAATCAGAAGCAGGGTGGCTTGGAAAGGTAGGGCATGGTTGGTATGGGACAGTAAAGAAGGAGGGCTTAAAGCTGACATCCATGATTAATTCCTGACTAGTATTTTCTTTCATCTTAATTTTAGTTGCTTTCCATCACAACTACTCAGACCCGGCAGTCTTCTGCACTGTTTACTCAGTCGTAAACTGACGGTCTGAGTAGCTGCCATGAAACACAACTAAAATACTAGTCAGAAATTAATCATGGTTGACAATGTTTCATCCAATAAAAGATAAAATCAAGATAATTTTACAGCCGACAAGTTCACAAGTAGCCAAGCAGAATTTATTATCTCACGGCATGTCTGCTGATATTTTGGTTGAATAGAACGTAGAACAGAAAAGGAGAAAAGCTATCAGATTTGATTTGTTTCATTTTTAGATACATACACACGTTAATACAATATTTATTTTAAGAATTGATAACATGGTTAACTTCTAAGAAATGAAATATCAGGAAACAAGACCAAAAAAACTCTTTAATGTCTAACACTGTCCAGACAAAGGAGAAAAAAATGGAATCAAATGTTTTCATCTCTGGGATTTCTGATAATTTCCACAAACAAAACTTTCTGGAATCAAGAATTCAAACTGACTATTTCTCACAATCTCAACTGTCAAGATAAAAAAAACAGATTTACTTATTGGATATGCAAAGTGGATGAGGGTTAGGCATTGGTCTAGCCTCAACAAGGA
>VCCN01001590.1:2796484-2814999 GCA_006491835.1 Architeuthis dux
AATGTTCAGAGGGATTTATGTTTTACAGATAGATCTTATAGTATTATAAGTAAATCTTTTTGTAAGGATCATCAGTTGTTTGATATGGAACTGTTTCAGGGATTTAAAAACAAAACAGTCATTCTACCATGGTTCACTGGCAGTGCTGATCAAGCAATAATCTCCCTCAAGTTATAATTCTTATATTTAATTTGTTCTTTTGTTTTAGGGCCGTATCATGAGATATATATATATATATTCCACAGTCCATAACAGTAACAATATACTTCACTGCACTGAAACAACAAATAAAAGAGAGAGAGAGCTAGGATTATTGTGATTTTTGCATAATCTGCACTAAATTGAACTGAAAAATGTCTATTTTCAATTTTCTATTAGGTAGTCCAGAAATCTGATATCCCAACAGCTTGTTTGTACAAACTGATATACATCAGTGAAATAATAATAAAGGTGTAGTAATAGTGATACATTGTAGGAGTGATGAGCGTAACCTTAGGCAGTCAAGTGTTCAGTAAAGGTATTCATTGATCTCGAGGTCAGAATTAACAAAAGGTTAGGAGATGTGATCGGCAGAAAAAAAGGCAAATCAAACGAAGGCCGTTTGGGTAAGCAGTAATCAAACAGCTCTACATTCGAGATAATGGTTTTTAATATTTCAGCATTTTCTCCCGAGTGAATGACATTCATAAATATATAAGTGCAATTATTTCACTATAACTTGGCATTTATATTGGAAGATAAATAGGTGCACATTAAATATGTAAGCAAATGGTGAATGAATTAGCCATTGATCAAATCTATTAATGAGTGAGTGCAGATGAAAAAATTCTTTATGGTTAAGCTAATCCTCCCGATGATCAAACGGAAAGATATACACAGGATGCCCACAAAAGCAGGTAAAATAAAACTTGAATGATAAGAGTCAATACTAATCTTTTTCTATGTCAGCCATACAAGGATGGACTGAGGTGACACGTACGAGTGATGATTGATAAGTTCATGGCCTAAGGTACAAAGATATGAGTTACACACTTCCAACTAAATTCATATACAGTTTAACTCTTTGAATGATTACACAGAAAATTTGAAGTTCATAACCGTTTTATTTTTTCTGTTTCAGACAACTGAAACTTGTGAGTCAGCAATTGTTGAGAAAATGGACAATGTCGCCCATCGTGCAATTCTGTTCCCCATTTTTTAACCATGCTATAAGAAAGGGTATCCTTCTTTAGTGTCGCCACCATATCCTCGTGGATCTCCTTAGGTAATAACCTCTTGATAGTGAGGTAATGGATGACTGCACAATGGGCGATAGTCTATTTTCTCAACAATTGCTGACACACAAGTTTCAATTGTCTGAAACAGAAAAAATAAAACAGTGATGAACTTCAAATTTTCTGTGTAATGATTCAAAGGGTTGAACTGTATGTGAATTTTGTTGGAATTGTATAACTCATGTACCTTTATGCCACAAACTTATCAATCAACCCTCATAAGGCCTGTTGATAAATCTAGAGACTAAAGATTATGGAAATGTGTAACATGTAGACTGACAAATGTAATGACAAATAATATCCGACCCTTAACAATTTTTGAGGAATTAATAGATTTTTTGTTCTTTTGCAGGTACAGCCCCATTATGGATATTTGTACTTGGACAATATTACTTACACCTGGAGCCCCCCCGGACCATTCCAATTTACCACTTGGAAGTATGGCTGGTTTCCTCATTTTTCTCCTATGTAGGTGGAGTTGTTACTAACTACTTCAAACCTGCAGTTGCAGAAGCGCTTCTCAACTGGCTATTAAAACCTTTGCTCTTACTTATCAGTATCCTGTTCATCACACTCGGTGTTTACATCAACATGTACATATGGAACATAACGGACCTCTTTATACTCATAGGTTGCGCCATTCTACCAATGATGGGGTGGTTGCTCGCTTGTATTCTTGGCTTGATATTCCGCCAAGAAGGAGCTTGCTTGGAAGCTCTTACTTACGAGACTTCGAATTTTAATAATTTAATCTTGGTAGCAGCCCTGCGCTTCTCTCTTTCTAGCGAGCTGGCTGATCCAGCTTCGATTATTCCGTTTTTGGTGATATTCACTACTCCAGCAATCTACATTCTGGTCTCTCTCCTCAAGTCCCTGCGCCTAAGTGTCCTCAACTACCTGCACGAACGTCGACAAAAACAGGTAAACCGTCAATTCAGTATCGTGTCAGGCATCATTAACCAGGCCAACATCACTGCTCTGTCAGCGCCTCTCTTCATCTCAGATGTTATGGATGACGAGGACAGCTCTGACAACAAAGAGAAGGTGACCGTTTTATAAGCGTTGCTAGACTCCATATCTGACCGTGAGACGTGAACAGGCTCTGGGAGCATATGGCATAACAGTGACTTTGAATTAGGCTGCTATTTCCGAATCTGATCTACGTACGAAGTGTGTGCATCAGTTGGAGTTTGCCAACAACAGATGCGCCGGCAGTGACGCATGTGATGTTAGTTCTGGTAACACAAAGACGCAGTGTGTGGAGGAAAATGTGCAGAGTCAGGCTTGCAGCAGGAAATTGTTGCGAGACTGTCCTTTGGCGGCCAGGATGATTGCAGTGAAAAGGAAAGGCAGGAAGTAATGAGAGAACGAAAAGAAGCAACGGGCTGGTAGTAGCAGTAGTTATGGTAGCAGGCCGAGACTAAGCTGGGACAACCAGCAAAGATTCTAGCTGGTTTCTAATTATGAAAACAATGATAACAACAATGGTGATGATAGTGGCTTCAGCAAGGCTGGTGTCATTATTATCATCATCATCACAATGAAAAATCCATTGAGGTTTTTAGAGGCAGGAAGTAGGCCTGCATTGTTGTTCCATTTTTAAATTCAGGTAAAAAAAAAAATAATTTTTTTTTTTCTTGAGTAAAATAAAGATTGGAGAGTTTGGGTCCTTTCTTAACGCAAACTGTTGGATGCAAAGCATAGAAAATCTAAGTTTTTAATCTGACACGCCCAAGTCACTATAAGTAAAACAATAGGCAAGTAGTTATTGTCTATAATTTTGAGAAGTGTCAATAACATTCAAAGAGTTTTTTGGACAATCAAACTCATTCTTATTGTTATTATAGTTGTTCACACAAGGTTTCGGCAGATCCATTCTATGGCCTTCCCCAGGTGCACACCAACAATAACAAGAAGAATGAGTCTGATTGTCTGAAAAACTCTTTGGATAGGATAGTAGTTATTGTTAACATTAGTAAAGACCAGAAGTAGAACAGAAATAGTGAAGGTCTTATTACAGAAAAATATTTCTTACATTTTGATAATAGTAATAATAATAATAATAATAATTTTTCTTCTTCCCAATGACATTTTAATTCATTTTCATCTTTGGCTGATGGTAAACCTTAGAAGTGAACCTTCTTCAATTCTTGTAGGTGGGGCAATGCCATTTTATTGTGATTATTATGAGGCTAAGATGCAAGCTGTATCAGGCCACGGTTATTGTCTATAGGAAGAAGAACACTCCAATATTGCTATTGGTCATCAGGACACAGCCTTAGCAGTAGCCAGCATTAGTACGTACTATGTATGCATATAAGCACAAATTGAACTTATTTTCACACTTACAACTCTCAGACAGGATGGTCCAGTTGATGCAGGAGATCCATCACAACCATCTGTCTGTGAAAGAGAAAAACAAGTGACTAACCAGGAGGAGAACATGTTTGTCACTGCTATCCGAATCGTTTACGATTTGGGACATTCACAAGAAGTTAGTTGAACACTAGTTCATTTTAGTGCATGGCAAAACACAGTAATTAACTGTGTATATATATAGGTAAGCATACAAAAACTATCTGCTCATGTATACATATTTTATATATATGTATATATATATTTTACATACATACACATTATATACCGTATTTCGCGGTGTTGAAGGCCGAGGACACTCCGGCCTTAAGGGTGCAACCCAATTCTGACTTGCAAAAAAAAAAAAGGAATAAAAAATAGGATAGGCCTATGAAAAAAGTAACCTTCGACCTGTAGGGTAAATTTCCGAAACTTATTTTGGGGAAAAAAACTAGCGTCTTCGATGCCAGAAAATACAATATATATATATATATATATATACACACACATATTTCTGGCGATGTGGTTATTCCAGCAGAGATTTCAGCTTTTCCATTAGTAATTTAAAACAATAGGCTCAGGTTAAGTTTGATGCGTAATCATCTGGACCTTGGGCAAGTCACTGCCCTCCAAAGTTTATACACTTGTGTACTTATAAAATCTACAATACTCAAGTGGTATAAGTATGCAATAACATAGTGAAAAATCCTGCAACATTTTTAGGAGCAAATGAAAATTCTCAGAAAAGAAAAAGCCAATTCATCCAACATTCAGAATTGGCAAAATTGAATTGAGTTTATTACAACAAGAGAACATGACAACTGCAAGTGTTTTGTATCAGCCATTGATGTGCATGAGCAATGGTTAAAGCCTGGGCAATGAAATCTTTTTGAAAACTGAATAAAGTTAACCTTTAGCATCCTTTTTCAAGGGCGCCAAGATGTTGTGCATTCAGTAACTTTTAGAGCCTGTAAATTGAGTGTCTGTTCATGTATGACTGAAATTGACATGACAACACAACCGCGAAATGTTGTTCGGCAATAGTCGCCTGCAGTGGCAGGACCAACTTTTTGCTCAGTGAACAAAGTCGCCTACAGAGTGTTAAAGGTTAATTTGCCATGCGCTGATAGCCTGTGGTCAAATCCCAAGGTGAAAAGCTTACTTCAGTGAATGCAGCTAGTGGGGTAAAGGGACGGTAAGATAGATAGAAAAGACAAACAGAAGGTAAACATCAAATTTTACAAGATTTATAACTTTGTAGAAACTGTTCTTGATTTTCATTACAATATCTATAACAAACAGCCAAGTTCTTATGAATGTATGCAATCGTTAAATCTAGACAGATTTCCGAGTGACTATTTATACAGATAGTAAGCAAATAATTGGAGAGATCGAAATTAGTGAAAGGAAATAAGTGTGCAATAATTTGAGAGTTTTTACGAAAAGATCCCTTAAAAAAATTGATTGAAACGAAAGAGTTCAAACTTTTAATTTCTAGCAATCCTTTGCCAAATGCTCCTCTCAAAGATTGCCATCCCCCAGCCCCTGACCCTAACAACCTTCGCATCCAATATCTTAACCTTTGCTAAATTGATGTAACCAAAAAGAGGCTAGTGAAATGGTTAGCCACAAATAGGGAACATCGAAAGACATTCTTGCTTTTTTCCGGTGCCTTAATGTCTGCCAGGGTCACAATGCTGGGTGAATGTGCCCCATTGAAGAAAACAAGTTACCCCAGCAGCATGCAAACATCCTGCCCCTCGTTAACTCTAAATCCAATGTTAGATGGTTTATTCTATGCCTTGGCATATTTCGTAAGACCACAGCATTCGAGAGGTCTTTGAAAATTTCCGGCTAGACAGTTGCTAATAAGAGGAACTTCACACTCAAAATGTCTGTCTGTACCATTTGGCAGAAGGAACAAGAACGACAAAGAGAACACACAAGGCAAAAGCCATTTCACTCATTGGCTTATTTAATGGTTTATACTGTATGTAAGGTGAGAACATCACTTATCTGTAAACACTCACTCACCTTTTATTCTTCCGCTTCCACTGTAATGTTGTACCTCCTCAACTGGGAAATATAAATATTATATTATATTTCCTCAACCGGGGATTCCACCCACTCGTAGTAGAAGCTTTACAAACCTCTCTAGACCAATAACTTCTCCCAGTTTTCCCAAGACAAGTGTTGAAACATTGAAATGATTTATGTATTAAAACTGTAAGCATATATTTTGTTTTGGGCTCACAACTGGAAATCAACACAGTATTCAGGCTCGTACACTCTTTTTCTAAACAGGAAACATCTATATCAGATGTAAATTATGGGGTTCAATTGGAGGCGAAATAATGTAACGACTAACAGCGCGGACTGGAATCAGCGAGCCGAGTTCAAATTCCAGCCGAGTCTGTTTATGTTCACTTCGCACTAATGCCCTTGGGAGAGGCATGAACCCATCTCTTCTCCCTCCCCCCCCCAGATATGGGTAAATTAGCAGGGCAGACTGGGCTCTCTAACCTTGGGAGGTAACCAGTCTAGGAGAAGGACAACTCCGAATCCAAAACCAGGAGCTGGAGTCTCTAAGGCAGTCCGACATTGTCTTCAGCCACATTCTGGCAACTCCTGCGATGACACTGGTGCCAAGTTGTATCGGCCCTTGCCCTTCATTTGGACCAACATCAGTATGTGCATGGGAAACCGCCTGTCTTCCACACAACAACCTTGCACTTTGGTCTGCACTCCGGAGAGACTGGAGAGATTGAAAAGCAAGACTTTCCAGGTGCGGATCCATAGTCTCGCGACACTGATGGATGCCACCACAAATATGTGGTTCAAATGTCTGACCCAGCTGAATGTACGTAAATCCTGTAATTCTGTTTACATCCCTATGTTAAAAATCATGTCATCAACTTTGCAAGTTAAATGCATACAGTAATATAAAAATGACCCTTACCAGGAACAGATAGCTCCTATTCATTCGCTTTCTAAATATCTAAAATCAATTCAAGTGGTGCTCGGCAGAATAAATCGAATCTTATCAGGGAAAATACCGATCAAAATGTTGTGAATTACAGAACAAAACTAATCCCTCACTTTGAAGAAACAAATTTTTATCATCTGAAACAAATAGAAACTAAAAATGTAACAAGAACAGACATTATCTATATTTTTCATTCTATAGGCAATATGGGTTACACACTTGCCACTCATAAGACTCAATACGGAAATCAAATGAGTGTAAAAATATGTTGAAGGCATAGAATAAGCATATTGAACTAACAGCCAATCAGAGAAAGAATTTTGTTTTTTTCCCCACTGGTTTAAGCAGAGCAAGAGACAATGACCTGCAAGGCTCAGCAGCTGCTGAGTGAGCAGCACAAAAGAGTTAAAAGCAAAGCATGCTGTCTCCTTTATTTTTCCTATCTTTCTCCTCTGTGGGCTCACAGTCCCCTAGGCATAATTTTAAGAGGACATCAACCAGAATATAATGAACTGCCTCTCAGCAGTTCCCTCTTCCTTTGCTTCCTCCGATTTTGTGCAGGGATTGCAGGCTGTTTACAGTACTCTTGGCAGGAATGGGGAAACAGGCATGAAACTTTGAACGGGAGGTCTCTGGCAAAGGACATTAAAAAAGAAATTACCTATAGGGTAGGCCATACAAAGAAATGGACGATAGTCAGTTTTAAGAATAATATTAGTCTGAAGGTTTAATCAGTCATAACTAAAAGCTAAGATACCGATCCCCCCCACCCAAGTGCGGAATATTATTCTTGCCTCTCAAAACCATACAAACTGTCATTCTGAAGAATTCAAGGTAAGCTTGGAATGAGAGATTTGTAGATATTGTGGGAAATCTGTTACTTGAACTGTTTTGCTATCACAATCAAAAATAATTATTTCAATTGGGACAAATAATGGTCTGAAGCCCAATGGAAGCCTAAGAGCAGGCTTATTCCTTGATGAAATCAAGGTTTGAAAATCAACAGGTTATACATTCCATCTCAAGATAATTTTACAGTTCAAATAACAGATTTCTCATAGTAAATAATTTTGCTTCCATTTGCTATGTACAGTTGTAGACTCTCGGCAATGATCTTAGAGATTAGAAGTCAACATGGTCAGTATTGTCTGTTAATGGTCATCTTCTTTTTGGCTTTTGTCATGTGCCATGGTTGATTTTTATATTTTTGTGACAAAAAAAAAATTCAACAGTTAGAATGATGTAAAAATGTTTTGCCCATCAGGTACCAAAGAGCAACCCCCCATAAAAAACACCAGATGGGCAGAAATTTCTATTGGACAGTCCAAAATCTATGGACTGATGAAGGACTCAGTGTGTAGATACAGCTACATTACATTGTATAAAAAAAACAAAATTTGTTGATGACAGGTGATGATTTGTTTAAACAGCAGATTTATTTAAGTGCAGTTGAATTGTGTTATGAGGTGATGTGGTCTTCAGTTAAAGGATTCTACAATCCTGTAGGAAAAAGGATGATGTGAAGGAGATTTCAGGCAAGATGATGATTTTTAAAATTTTTTTTTATTTTGAACTGTCAAAAGCAGATTAAAGGCTGATCCCCAGGGTGGAAGCATGCAAAACCAGGGTTCGATTCTTTTTGTAGTTAGTCACTTTGTAACACCAGGCAGCTAGGGTCAATAGACCCACTTACACAGGTGCATAAAAACGGCTTCCAATCTTTTGTCAAAGCTTTGTCAGCTTTAGAAGTATTCTTTTAACTCTTAAATTCATATAATAAAAATTTAAAAAATAAAAGGGAATAACTTCTGATCAAAGTTACTTCCCTTGCTTTTGGTAATTTTTTAATTATTTTTCTTTAATTCAATTCAAAAAATTTAAAATTCTATTCATTGGAGAATTCCACAGCATTTTCAAGCAGTTCATGAATCTAAGAGTTAAAAACAAGATCTATACACATACAATATACAGATACTAAAAATGACAGCATATGTAAAGTCAAAAGGGGTGATGAGTAGGTATATCAGTATGTAGATATAAACGTTTTGTTCATTGACTACTGAAATGTTTTTGTATAATTTATTTCAGCTTTACAGTTGGTGTGCTGTGTAAGTCAATATGTTTCTTAATGTCCCGTCATACAATAAAGTATGGGGTGTTACAGACAAAAAAAATAAATATACTAATACACGTGGCATATTATCAAGGTAGATTATGACTCCACCATAAAATTATATTTATGGCAAAATGTTTATTTGTTAATATTAAGAAAAGATACCACAGGTGTTCAATGAAATATATATATTATATACAGAGAGAAATAACTGAAGTCTATGTATATCTGTAAATAGAGATGATAGTTTTTTTGTTTTTTTAAGTAGAGCCAGCTGCAAGCCGAGGCTACGGAAAGTGATGTTTGCAGCTGGTGCTGCTAGTACATCCCAATTGTAATAGGCAGGGCTATACAAGAAGAGGTTTTTTTCTGACAAGTAATGTTTTATTCAATTTGGGACTTGCTATGGGAGGTGACTGCCGAGTGAAGTGTCTTAACGGCACCAGTAAATAACTTGAAGCTTGTGTCCATAGCAACAGTCACTAGCAGCAATGAACACCTGCTGAGAAAGGGCTAGAAGAAGAACATCTACTCTAATAATGAGCAGTGTGATTTTCTTGGTTCGCTGTCCATAACACTGGACTCTTCCACTCAGGGGTAAAAATTGTTGCTTTTAAAAATACCTCATGGAGATGAACTAGTACATACATAATACTTATGTACACTCAATAATATTACTTATATTTATAGGCATAAACACAAGTAGGTATTAATCCTGATATAATAAACTCCATGACATTGAACTGTGCAACACATTGATGTAAACAAAAGTTAAAATGATTATAGATTCATCCTATAGATAAGTTAGTTGTCTCACCAACAAGCAGAACAGTAATTAGAGCCCTTATGCTGACAACGGCTTAAGCTGTCCCCGGTCAGGCTCAGCTCAACACATCACATTACTACCTACTTGGCTTGTATGTGAAATAAACTTGACAAGCACCCAAAGTGGTGTCACTCATAGCTAGGGGGAGAGATAGATTCATGCCTTTCCCAAGGGCATTAATGATAAATGAACACAAACTGTCCCAGCCAGAGTTTGAACTTGGTTTGCTAAATCCATTCTCCGAGCCGTTATCCCCTTGGCCACCCCACACCTATAAGCATAATAGTCAATGGAAAACTAATGAGAGAGTGAGGGTTAATATACTAGCCACTTTTGGGCATAATTCCTACCCTTTACACAAAAATCAATAATAAGTCTTAGAATTCTTGGATTATTTTAGGGCATTTATTGAATTTTATAATTCATAGAGTACGAAATAGAGCATTAGGTACAAAATAAAAATAAACATCCTTTTTCTTTGTATTGTATGTGTATGATGATTGTGAAATATAAAAAAAAACAAATCGTATTTTATTGGAGCTATATTTAAAGATGCTTATATTATATTTATATTTGATTTTAAAAAGATTTCTTGATTCTGTCAAATTTTGACTTGGCCCCTTGTTTTGATCCCAAACTGCACAATCACATACTTTTGTACGGCTCTAAATTAAATCGAAAAAAGTGGATAGCCATCTTGGCGTAGTCCAGGCTGTACAGTAGTTGAGACATTTCACCAGTGCAGAAAAATAGTAGAGGGTATTACATTTTTTGTATACAATCTGGCCGCCTTTTCAATAACCCTGTTTTTGCATCCTATATCCACTGCGGACAGTGTAGTCACTTACTTGGGAAATTGGCTGCATCCAAGAAATATTTATACCATATCTGGCTGTTCAAATCCACAACTATGAACAAAACAGATTAAATTATTTGCTCTTGAATCAGATTAATCATAATTAAATGTAAATCTTGGGAGTGGAAAGGTCTTTGATGTTTAAAATTCTTTGATGTGGCACTTTATTAAAGATTTATAGTTTTATCTTTTGGCAAAATTCTGCCTGATTATCTAAACCAAATCAGGGTTGGAATTTTTTTGCCCTCCCAAAGATTGGCAATTTTCCTGACTGATGATACTTTAACCAAATTCTTAAACTTTGCTTGGGGTTTTAGTTATTATAACTGACAGGATATAGGCAGCCGCACAAAAGAATAATAATATAAAATATATAATTTGGCATTCTTGACTACAATGCCGAAACAATAACACTACTTTATACTGGAAACATCAGAATGCCTAAAATAATAAATAAAAATTAATATTAAAAAAAAAAATTCTGTTTGTCAGAAATATAGAAAAAAAAATCTCAAAAACACATCCCTTTTCCTATTTGTTTTTGCCTAAAAGAAAAAAAGTTTTTAAAAAAATCCTTTTGTCAAGTGATCAGAATGAAAAAGAAATTTCTAATGTTTGTTGGTGTTTTTTTGTAGATAGAATTCTATTTCGCTACAACTGAGAAAGCCTAATTTATGAAATTTCATTGACTCTATTTTCTACAGTTTGTACTTTTGTATTAGATGACATACTGGTGCTAGCAGATTCTTAATTAATCAAGAGACTTGCTGTATAGATTTGTATGCTGAAATATAGATGCTACCCCGGAAACACTTCCTCTGGTTTGCCATTCGTATAGTTTTGATAAACGATCTCTTGTATTGTATTTTCGTGCATGTCGTGCCATTCTTTAACGTTTTCTTTCTTTCTTCATCTCAAATCAATCGTCAAAAAAGACAATGAATGAATAATTTACAAAATGCAAAAAAAAAGAAAAAAAAGGAAGAAGCTGGTCTCCATGACAACAAAGAATGCGGCATCAGTAATGAGGGTGCACAACACAGGTGCTCACTCTACCTTCTCTCTCCCTCGAAAGGGTATGCAAATGTGAATACATTTCCTTCTTATCAATATTCAAGTCCGGAATTCAAACTCCAGCAAAAAATTGGCAAACGAGACCATTATTTTGAATTTTAGATTTCTAATCAGAAAGTGATGTGCTTAGTGTAGAAGACCTATTTCTTGAAAGGGACAGATTACAAGAAATAGGAGAGAGTTGGATATAGTGCAAACCCTCCAGGCAGACAAGACAGTAGTAATGATGACAGTTTTCTTATTAGTTTCTTGGTTCAACAACATCATGTTTCTACATTGCCTGAATGTCACTTGGTCTTATTCTCATGTTGTATGAATAAAGTTATAGATTTTCAAGCGAATAAATTCCTTTTACTGTTTTCACTCTACATGTTTTTTTGTTTGACACAATTTGTTTTTAGTTCAAAATTCATTTCCTTTTGCTTCATCAGAAAATAAATATTCTCTATTCATTTCCAGTCCACAATATGAGTCCAGAGAAGAAATTACTGTATTTCACAGCATATAAGACACTCTCTACTTTTTCCCCTCCAAAAAAATGGCTCAGAAAGTAAAATGTAACCTTCATTGTCCAGCCCCACATTGGCCAGAAAATAAATATTCTGCATGCATTTCCAGTCCACAATAAGAGTTCAGAGAGGAAATTACTGTTTTCCTCCCACCAAAAACAAAAATGGTTCAGAAGGTAAAACGTAACATTCGTTGTCCAGCTCCACATTGGCCAGAAAATAATCAGATAATAAATATTCTGTATGCATTTCCAGTCCATAATATTCCAGTCCAGAGAGGAAATTACTGTATTTGATTGCATGTAATGCCCCCTTTACTCCCCCCCCCAATCGCTCAGAAGGTAAAATGTAATCTTCATTGTCCAGTCCCACATTGGCCAGAAAATAAATATTCTCTATGCATTTCCAGTCCACAATATGATTCCAGAGAGGAAATTACTGAATTTGATGGCATATAAGACTTTTTTATTCCCCTAAAAATGGTTCAAAAAGGTAAATGTAATCTTTGTTCCCCACCCTCACAGTGGCCAAAATTTGAGGAGGAGTTAAAAAACCGGGTGATAAATAACAAGAATTCAGGGAAATGCATTTATTTCTTAATATTCCGTTGAAATAAGGGGGGGGGGGGTCTTATATACCATCAAATAGGGTAGGTTTCATTTTCACTACTACAGCTCCTATTGTGGTTATTGTCAGTGCTTTCACGCCTACAACTTTAAAAAACAAAAACCTAAGTATTCTTATGACACAATGTTGAACACGTGACTTTCTTCAAAGAGTAATTGGGATCTGAGATGTGATTTGAAAATTAGGGTCAATAAAATATCTTTGTGTTAAAAATTACTGTTTTGTAGCAAACAGAAGTGGCATACATCAATTTGTCAGCTAAATGTATAAATCAGACAAGTGTGGATTTCAACTCGGTGTGGCATTGACTGCTCAACAGGGACACGCTATGGAATTCTTTGTTTAGGAGTTAAAAGCATCTGGAACCTACAATACAAGCATTGATACTAACAGAAAACAAATTCCGTTTCCTACCGTTTTTTTTACTTGGCACTACCGGAAAAAGAGTCCCTCTCTTTATGTACAGATAGTACACCTGAAGAAAGCCGCAGAATGGATTGACCGAAACGTTGTAGGAACAACAAAAACAACAAGAAGAATGAGTTCAACTATCCAAAAAACTCTTTGAACATCTTGTGAAATTACCAAAAAATAGTTCAGTCAATAAAGCATTTGATCTGAACCAATAAGGCATATGGTTCAATTCCTAAGGTATGACTTGTTGGACACATCGGTAGCAAGCTTTCTTTCAATGTCATTATTGTTTGTTTACCAAGTTTTGTATTACATACAGTGTTGGATTAAGATTTTGTAAGCCCCTGGGCTACAGGTTCTGTGAGGCTACAAATAATATTCTCAAAAGGAAAAGAAAAGTTAAAGAAAAATTAAATTTATTTTTACAAGGTTAATAACAATTAAAATTTAAACATTTGCTTTGCATAATTTTTTGGAAACAAATTTCTCCAAAACATCAGTAAATTATAAGTTCTTGAGAATATAGTTTTCAATTAGCATGAAAACAGGTCTGTTGTCATATCATATATGTGTATACAGTAGAGGGTTTCTTTTTGCCATAGTATGTTATATATACATACACACACACACACACACACACACACACACAATATACCCTTTTTTTAAATAGATAATTTAGAGTAATTGAATAACTTTTCAGTTAATCTCTGGAGGCCCTCTAGCTGTCGAAGGCCCCTGGGCTGCAGCCAGTGTTGACGATTTAAAAAATATTTTCATGCTAGTTTGACTGCCAAAAAGTGCTAATTTTATTTTAAAAATAGCCAGAAATAGCCAAAAACAACCAAAAAGACACTAAAAATGGTCAAAATGTTTAAGCTCAAACATACTAATTTAGTGCTTTTTGCACTGCCAAAACGTGAAGCGCACTACATTGGCAACACTGGCTGCAGCCCCAAAAGCCCTTAATTTGGCACTGATAATGAGTTTAGAATAATGATTATGTATCTATGTTTTGAACATTTATTTCCTCTTGTTGACTTGTGTGATATCGATTTTATTTCAGGTTCCCACATAATAATAATTAATTCTTTCATAAGTGCTAGTAAAATGGTTTACTCAAGTTCAAATTCTACGTCCTGATCCAAAATTCAGAAATGATTTCATGTCCAGTACCCATTATGTTTGCAAGATTTGCAGCTTGAAAAGTATAAATACAGGGGTTCTGAAATCAGGGTATGAGTACCCCTAGGAGTACTGAAGAGGTACACAAGGTTTGTAAAAACACTGGAATTTTGAAATAATCCCAACCAACTAAATGCAACTTGTGTGTCTTGAAAAACTGACATACAGTTGGCAACACTGAGTTAATCAAAAAGGATCATTCAGGAAAATCAAACATTTCTGGTTTGCATGTACATCAGTGCTTATTTGACTTCCTTGCTTGCTCTAGATGTGCGTTTTTAAACATTTTTTACAGTATAAACCCAATTTCATGCAAGGCTGTCAATTAAGAATGATATGCGGGTGTTTCTCACTAGAAACTTTGCTGAGAATTAAGTTGTTTGTTGGAAAGAGCCAGCTCATCCATCTCATTTAAAACTGCAACATTAAATTAAATAACTAACAAATACTAAATGTCAATCGTCTGTTCTATGGTATCCATACATTTTACACAATATTCTTCACAAAGAGTACACCAACACTGCTGGACAGGACGAACGGGTACATTGGAAGAAAAGGTTTGAGAACCCCTTAATAAATTCTTTAACTCAATGTTTATTTCAGCATAAAAATACTGAAAATTACATGGACAGTAAAGTACATACCAACCACATTAATAAGGATGTCTGCAAGTAAGTTTGATCCTCACTGAATGCTTCCTTACTGTGCCTTTGCACTTTACTAGGCTTAGTTTAGTGAATATCTACATACAACCTTTATAATTTCACCAAATTTCCTTTACAGTTTTGTTTTCTTGATATTAGAATTGCTTTAGTCATGGATGTCCACTGCCACTTTTGGAGGGGGCAGGGTATTCCCAGGAGGGGTCGGAGCAAAAGGATATATTTGGAATATATCTTAGTGGCAACCCTGTTACCAGAGAATAATAATAGTCTTTTTATATGGGAACATTAAGTTGGGCTTACATAAAACAATTGTACTGCACCATTATCCTTTATTGACTATAAGGTTCCTACTTTCAAACCCCCCTGGCTTCAGTTATTATTTTTCTTATTATTCAAGCATCTGTACCTTCTTTTCCCATTTCCAGAATTGCATATTGGAGAAGAGCAATGCCCCAAAATGGAAGAATATTCCACTGATATTTATTCATGTTCATTTCTTTTATCATCTGTTATTCAATTTTTTCTGGATCTGAAATGACTGTCATAAAACATACGAATCGTACCAAAATAAATTAATTCACACACACACACGCACGCGCATGCATGCATGCTTTATGGATGATATCATTATGTATTTCTAACCAGCACCAATGTTAAGAGACAGGCTGACCCTCCCAAAATTGAAGATTTGCATAACAAAATCTCTCCCACTAATTTGGCCTTGGGCCAAAACAAAGTCTGGAGATATATAATATATACACACTACACCACACAGGGTTTATTAATTGATAACATTTATTATTACCATATGTTTGAATATTTCGCAGTTTTGACAAAGCATGAAAAATAATAAGTGAACTTGGAGTAATCCGGTACAGGTATACTTTGATTAGTGCGGTTAATTCGTTCCAAAATTTTCCTTCTGTTCAAAACTGCACTGTTCAAGGTTTTATTATAATTTAATGTGTTTTTCTTTTCAGCTTATACTTAGCTTAGTTACATTAATTTGTACAGCAATACCTCAACCGAACTACATCAAAATCGGCACTATTCAAGGTATTGCTGTATCTCTTTGCTGGCAAATATTGGTTTGTTTTGCTACTGTGCCTGCAATGTTGGGAGTTTTTCTTCACAAGTTACCTAAGCTGCAGTTTTCTTGAGGTTTATTCATCTGACTTCAAAACATGAAATATGATGGGAAGTGGGAGGGATGACAAAAAAAACATGATCCTTTTCAATTATTTTGTGTTACATGCCATTTCTTCAAAGCATATATAAGTAAATCTGAATGGCCCTTTAACTACAGATTAAATAACTATAGATATAGGATTAAATCCTTAGACCTCAACAAACTATTACCTGTAGAGCAACATTTTCGCTTACCAAACCATAACTTTAACGTAGATGCAAAATTTACTATCATAGAAAAAATAGAAAAAACCTTACCTAATAATACCACATCAACATTAGAAATTCATGAAGACAAATGGATTAGACATCTAAAAACCCTGTCCCCAGATGGCTTTAATATTAAACTGAAACATCTGAAGAATTTCACACTTTATCTGTAAAAAACACCAACAACTAAATACACAATAACACTTATATTAATATACTTATAACATACATTCTTTAAAATATTTCTTAAATCCAGCTTTAGCTTTTATTTTTTTTATTTTTGGATTATCAAAAAGCCATCAAAATTCAAAGGGGGCAACACTTTGATCCTAGGAAGAGTGCACAGATGCTACACTCTGATCCTAGGCAGAAGTGCCACAAAGTGTCACTTTGATTCTCTGCAGAGCACACAGATACTCTGATCCTAGACAGAAGTGCTGATCCAAACATAAATAATCCCTTTATTTTCTATGGGTACTATGCTAGTTGTACGATAGTTTTTGTCAGACATGTACATCTTTACACACAAAGAGAAAGTTTGCTTATAAGTTGTGTGCATACATATTTTTATTTAGATTTAATTTAGAATTTGCTGAGAGAGCCATAAGAAAATTGTGTGTTCAAATCCTGCCAAAAGCTATGTTTCACAACAATATCTTTAAAATTAATTTGAAATTTAGTTGATAGATAATACAGGAACTCCTTGATTAACGTCATTTCATTCAAAGCTGTTTCGTTTAACATTGTTGAGAAAAAAGATATAAATATAATATAACAAATTATTTTAGGCGGAATTACGAATTAAGTGATTTTTTTGACTAGACATAAGTTAGTTGCAAAATTCGTACACTAAAATAAATTAAATAACCCCTATTTATATAATAGTGTCTCTGGTAAAATCGGTTTCACTTAACGTTGTTCCAGTTAAATCCGTGGTTTTCAGAAACCTAACCAGGACATTAATCGGGGAGAGCCTGTAAATTAAGATCTGTACATAAAAATATACAGTGAACGCTCATTAAAATAGGGTGGAAGGGTGTCCGTTTTAGCCAACTGTTAAAGAGTTAATACTGTATACTTATATGATATTGGAAGGTATATACACTGTACACTGATCATGATACATCATATATATATGTATATATATAAAACTCAATGTCTATCTGTCTGTGTCTCAGGTAAGATTTTGTATGGAAAAATGTGTTCATTTGTCTCTGTATGTTGTTTATTTCAAAAGTTATGCGATTTTCTATCTTTCGGAGTCCAGGTTTGAGTTCACACTCGAGGTAATATACAAAAATGAACCCTGTGGGACATTATTTCAGCCTGGGGCCATCCAGAATCATACAATAGACACTTCAAGGATTAAGAAAAAACAGGTGAGAAAAAAAATCCAGGGGTTTCCGTGGACCTACTCTTCCGACTAGACTATAACTTAACTCAGATTTCGTCCTTTTATCTCATATCCAGCTTAATGGGGTCCGGTTTAACGAGAGTTCACTGTACACTTTATTTAATTAAAAATCCACTGCAAGAAAGAGAATTTGTATGAATATAGTTGTGTGAACATTACCATTTATATCTACCAAACAGCCTAGAACCACAGTTCTTGCACCTGAGTATGTAGGGTCATTCTGTTCCCATCTTGGAATTACCTTGGTTTCTGCTATCTCAATCATCTCATTCTCCAAAGGCCAGAGTTGATTTGTTACCCATTAAATAACTATAAATCTGTACACTTACGAGGATAGATGAGGATGAAGAAAAAAAATCATTTTCACATTGGTCTTTTTCTTATTCTTGTTAAGAGAAAGTATGATACCAGTTTTTCTGCTAATACAAATTTGTTATTCATTCTTTGTGATTGTGGTGGTGGTGGTGGGGAACTTACCCCCACCAATTCTAACTAAACAGAAATGGAAAATCTTCCTCCTCCCCCTCCCCCCTCACATTAACAGATAAAAAGATACAATTTGTAATCCAAACTTGAAGCACTTAATGCTCCTGAAGGCCTTGAATCTAAACTGGATTCTCAAGGTTCTCTAAGTAATCTATATAATGAATAGTGTGTGTTTGTTTCTCTGTCCGTAACAATGGACTATTCCACTTAAAGATAACAATTTTGCTGATAGAAATATTTTCATACCACCATTTGAAACAATGGACTCTTCCACTTAAGAGTTTGGTTACTTCTTGCTAAAACCTCAGATGAAATTGATAAGAAGTAAACATTTAT
>VCCN01001590.1:2827344-2846483 GCA_006491835.1 Architeuthis dux
ATAGGCTCTCAACTAATAAATGTCACTATAATTATCATATATGTATACCTACACAGGTGGGGGCTAGGTGGCAATTCTTCATTGATATATCCTAAATTATTTTTAGATCAAATCACTGCATTGTCCATTGTTTCCCGACAAATCAATTCCATATTCATGTTGGATGTGATCCATAAAAGACACTTCACAATCCACAGGAGAAAAACCAACAAATTTGTCAAATGTCAGTAATCAGTGTTTTTAGATTGCTTCCTATCCTAGCAGTGAATGGCCAGCTGCCAAATGAAGGCCTCACAGACGTCAATACCCCAAGCCACCCCAAATACCCCAGACAATGTTTGGAACATTAAAGCTAGCTTGTTCGTCTGCATTCAACTAATGCTTTACTCTGTAAATGTACATTACTGGTCTGCAATCACAAATTTATATCATAATTGTATTAGTACATTCATTTCATCTAACAATATCAGTGATGCATCACAGTACTTTAAATTTATTCTAATACTTTATATGCACAATTTTCAACGGCACCAGGTAATAATAATAATAATAATTAGCATTCCAAGGGAAATTATGAATCACTGCCACCCATATATGCTGTGTTGAGGGTGATCAATTAAAAGGTTGGGCTGTGATCACTAAAAAATGTCTGAATTTTCAAAAAACAAGCGGGCTCAAATTAATGACCACTTTAGCATAAGCTCACATTGAAAATTGAACCCCCAACTAAAACCCTATTTTGGTGGGAATTTTCAAAAAACGAAAAAAAAGCATTTTCCCTGCTCAGTGTGTATACAAAATTTCAAGTTGCTACTATGAACGGTTAGGGCTGGGCAAAGTCCAGATGCATAGATATATAAAATTGAACCCGCCTCTAAAAACCTATTATGGGGGGTTCAAATTTTCAAAAAACAAAAAAAGCATTTTCCCTACACATTGAGGGGAGTGTATATACAACATTTTAAGTTTCTACTATGAACGGTTAGGGCTGTGCAAAGTCAGGATACATAGATACATATAAATGTGTGAACACATGAATAACCTAAACCGATTTTGGATAGCAGTGAATAATAATAATAATAATAATAATGACTGCGTGTCAAGTTTATAACAATATAGATTCTTAGTACATCAATATATTGGTTAGCACTCCAGATACGTTCCTAAAAATGACAGCGCTAAACAAAACAGTTTCTATACAGTGTCATTATAACATTGCATAAATGAAGATATGTGCTTGATAGGCTATTTTTAACAGTGATACAGAACGCAAATGAAGATGATAGACGTGTGGCGTGAACATCTGGATAGACAGCAAATTTTGCAAGAAAGTGCATGTGGGAGTATGCGTGAATGTGAATCATAGTTTCTTACATGTTAGCCTACAATTATTATCATAAGGTACGTGCTATTCGACTGAAAATATTGTGCCAGCAATCATCTTAAAATATATGATGCTGTTGAGCCTCAACAAGATGGAATGGATTAGTGCTGTGTATCTCATCTGGTAGCTTCTTTCTGGAGCTGGTGAAATATCACTAGGTTTCGATGTATAACTTATTATGTATGTCTATATGTTTATTCTCATACACATGGCAGATTAACTAAACTGTAAATTAAAGAGTTATTTCGGTGAGTGCCAATGGTGCTGTCTTTTAGCATTATTTATTTTGGATATATAACATTACTAAATCTATTACAAAAAATATTTGAAAAAGAGCGCTATAGCAAATCAGCTCTAAACAAGGTAGTACTAATCAGGGTATTACTGTATAATTAATCTGCTACCAAAGGTTTAGGTTATTCATGTGTTCACACATTTATATGTATGTATCTATCTATGTATCCAGACTTTGCCCAGACCTAACCATTCATAGTAGAAGCTTCAAATTTTGTCTACACATTCCCCTCAATAAGTAGGGAAAATGCTTTTTTTTGTTTTTTGAAAATTTCCCCTCCAAAACAGGGTTTTAGTGGGGGTTCAATTTTCAGTGTGAGCTTATGCTAAATTGGTCTCTGGTTTGTACCCGCTTGTTTTTTGAAAATTCAGACATTTTTTAGTGATCACAGCCCAACTTTTTAATTGATCACCCTCAAGACAGCATATATGGGTGGCCGTGATTCATAATTTCCCTTGGAATGCTAGTTGCCGCCACCACCACCACCATCATCTGGTGCTGTTGAAAATTGTGCATATAAAGTATTAGAATAAATTTAAAGTACTGTGATGCATCACTGATATTGTTAGATGAAATGAATGTACTAATACAATTATGATATAAATTTGTGATTGCAGACCAGTAATGTACATTTACAGAGTAAAGCATTAGTTGAATGCAGACGAACAACCTAGCTTTAATGTTCCAAACATTGTCTGGTAGGTTACTAGGTTCTGGCCTCTTGCTGTTTTTTAGTGATCACAGCCAAACTTTTTAATTGATCACCCTCAAGACAGCATATATGGGTGGCAGTGATTCATAATTTCCCTCAGAATGCTAGTTGTAATTATTCTTAATAACTTATATAATTAACTCTTTGAAGCATCATGGCATCAAGCATCAAATTTCATCACCCTTTTGAAGTGTTGGTATCTGCATGTTGGGTCATTTTTACTACCACTTTTTTTATCTTCAACAGATGGCGGTATAATTCAAAGTGAAAGAAAAGGAAATGTGCCTCAAAGAGTTCACCTAGTACAAGGGTATAGGAGTGAGGCACCCAGCGACGATCAGAATTGAAGCTTTTCTTTCCAAAATATTTGGTTTTAACTCTTTGAAGCATCGTAGTTTAAATTTCATCCCAGCTTAGGTAAGTGAGGATATCTTTGAAGTGAGATTCATTTATAGTGATGTACCGGAATATCAATCCAGTCAGATATCCGGTGCTGGATTCATAAAAAAATATCACTGCCACCATGTGTATCCGGTGCCGGATATCCAACCGGATTGATATTCCAATACATCACTAGTCATTTTTAATACCACCCTTTTATCTTTATATATCTAGGAGCACAGAGGTTTATATTCTGTCCTATCATTTTGTTTAGTTTCCAGGCTGATCAACAGATGGTGGAGTAGTTCAAAGTGGAAGAAAAAGAAATGTGCCTCAAAGAGTTAGGCATTGTTTATAATACTGTTCAATACAGGACTGAAATCCTGCTGTGTGTCAGGGTATAATGCTAAAAGCAAGATATTCTATATATATATACTACAAGAGTTTCTTTAAATGTATTATTTGTGTCATTACATCATATTTTTTATCGTTTGTTATTTTTTCGTTTATATTTTCCAGGTTTTGAATTTGTGTTGCAGCACTTGTTTGTAGATTTTGAATTTTACATTTTTTGCTGTGGCATTGTTGTTTTTATTTATTTTTATGCTTTTCTGGTGTTTTCTCGTTTTTGACTTGTTATTTTAGTTATTAAAGTTGTTGTTCCAATTTTTTATGCTTTTTAGCAGATACCTATTCTCAGGTCTACATTTTGAAATTATTTCTGTTCTTTTGTTTAATAATTTTTCATTTTCTTCGAAAGATATGAATTTATTCTACAACAGCCATGGGAAAACTGCAGCCTGCAGGCCACATTCAGTCCTTTTGACATTCTGAATGGCACGCTTAATTCCACAAGGAAACGTTTTATTAAAATTAAATCTAAGAAAAATGGAACCTTTTTTGAAGAAATAAGAAAATTCCAGGATAAATGGACAATTGATTACTTCTTTGTTGAAGTAAAAAACAGACCAATGGATTCAGAATCCCACACTCCACATTTAAAGAATTTAACGTTAAGTGTCATTACACAACTAAACATTCTGGGTATGATAAATTTAAAGGAGATATCAGAAAGCTTAAAATTGAAAAACTAAAGAAACAGATCGGTAGCCTAATTACGCTTTTTTCTAAAAGGCAAACAGAGCTCAGAGAAATGGTGCATGCAAGCTATATTGTTAGCAAAAAAGTTCCTAACATTCTAAAAATTATTCTGACAGTGAATTTGTGGCCCGGTCTATGATTAGCAATATCTTATATGGCCCGCTGCTCGAAAAAGGTTGCCCATGACTGTTCTAGAACATGACTGACTTTTTTCTTTTAGTTTCCAACCAATTTTTTTTGTATGTAATTATATGTATACTACAAGATAACACAAGAACAGTTTGAAAGCTCTCAATGAAATATGGCTAATAGGTAAACATTAAGAAATGATTAGATTTTGCGATCTCTAGCTTCCTTTTTCTTTTTGATAGTGATGAATGAGGTGGGATCTACATATGTAAAGAAAAAAGAAATCGCTCAAAAATGTATTAGAAAAGACTAGTCATAAATATTAATGCTTTTTTTCTAACTTGCAAAGGAGATACATTTTTTAAAATGGCCAAATGTTTAGAGCAGGGTCTCTGAGAGGGGGCTGTACCCGGTGCATCACACGGAGCCCAGAGCACCGAAGGGGGCCCGAGAGTTTCTTTGGTAGAGCTATGTATCGAACCTTCGAAGGTATGTCTATTAATAAAGTAGGTTGACTATAGTTTATCGGCAAGCAAACATAGTATGGCATGCTGAAAGGTTTATAGCAGATCAAAACAGGATGGCTACAGTACAAGAGTGTTTGTGCAGTGTGTGGGGGGGGGGCAGCTTTGCCCCGCTTTATGGAATTCCTCTTGGAGGCGCTGGTTTGGAGTAGAGACTTTCTAGATGGAAAATGCACCTTTAAAATACCATTTCCCTATGCACAAATATTCAAACAAATTTCTCGTTTTATTCCAAATCAACCATGCCATATAGTACATAGAACATAAAATCTTGGGTGCTCCAAAGATACAGAAAAACTAGTATTCCAAGGGAAATTATGAATCACCGCCATCTACATATGCTTCTTTTTACCTTGTAAATTAAACAGTGGTGGTGGGCAGTGATCACTAAATAGTTCAAATTTTCAAAAAACAAGTGAGAATGCTGGACACAAACTAAGGGATCAATTTGGCATAAACTTACATTGTAAATTGAACTCCCCACTAAAGACCTATATTAAGGAGGAGGGGGGGTTCAAAAAACAAAAAAAAAACATTTTCCCTACTCATTGAGGGGGTGTGCAAAATTTCAAGTTTCTACTATGAACGGTTAGAACTGGGTGAAGTCAGGATACATAGATACATATAAATGTCTGAACACATGAATAACCTAAACCCAGTAACAGTATTTAAACCAGTGTTGTGCATAGCGGTAATTAATAGAAGACAAGAAATTTTGTTTCCAATTAGTTTAAGAGAAAAAGTTGGATTCTAAACAGGCTGCCCCAAGAGCATAGAGTTACGCAGCCGTTTCATGAAAGAATTGAGGTTCTGCTCTATTTGTGTACACAGTTTGTAAAAAGGAAACAGAGTTTGTACACATAAAAACGGACACTTTGTATACAATAGATATTAAAGCTAAAAATAGTAATTGGATTCAAGCAATTTAGAAATAGTAGCAGTGACCACAGTTGCTATGCATCTCAAAATGATCAAAAACATGGGGGGGGTACTTTAAAGTTACATACGCTTCAGCCGATCAGTCTGAGTAAATAGAGACTTGAGATTTACTATCAGAAACCAGGAGTTCAGCTTTCAAAGCTGCACATAAGGCAATTTCAGATACAGGCATTCATACAAACAATTGGGAATAGTGCTACACCATCATCCTAAATACATGGCCTTGTGCGAAACGTATGAAAATGAAACTTTTTAGGCACCTGAATAAATCACTGAAGCAGTAAAGATTTTTTGGTTCCAAATTTGAAGATTTGTTTCTATTCTTGGTTTATCATACTCTTTCCCTAAATCTCATTTGCATAATCTAGTGGTTCTCAAACTGTGTGCTGTAGTACAACAGTGTGCCGCATAAATTTTTCCAAATACGCAAACATATCCAAATAGTTCTTCGGACGATTGAACTCCTTGTTATTTGTGTTGTTAAGACGTTTTGGACAATCCATTCATCGGGCTTCTTCACGTGTAATATCTGAATGTGATGGGGTAAACAGAAGTTTTTAATTTCAAAGGAGGTAACCCTTATAACGTAGGATTCGGGTGTATCTTGTCCTTGTGTTGTAAGGTTTGAGCAGCGGAAGTCACATCGGCTTGAACTTTGCACTTGTCTGACTAATGCATTCAGTCGACATGTTGATATCATTGCCTCTTTGATTTTTCTCTGCTTCCAACAGCGTTCTCTGTTAATAATCTTTACTTCATCCCAGAGAGGAAAGTGGTCACCTTTCTCTCTCCAGATATGGTCAGCCATTCCAGATTTTTCTATCTCACCCTTGATTATGGCTTTTCAGTGTCCTTCAAGTCTGACTTTGAGGGGGCACCATGTTTCCCCAGTGTAGATTTTTCCACATTTACAGGGGATAACGTAAACACAGTCCAAAGAACTATTTGAATGTTAATGACCCTTCTCAAAATGCAAACATATATTCTGAACCTTGAACGTGTCTAGTACAGGTATTGTTTGTCTTGCTTCTGCCAATCTATTGATTTATTACTAGATTTTGTGAGATCTGAATCTTTTTAGCGACAGATGAAAACAAAAAGGGGTGATGAATACGTATATCAGTATGCTGATATAAAAGTTTCATTTGGATTGAGTATTAAACATTGTGATGTAAACATTTTCATAAAAAAACTCTAAAAATGCTTCTGTTAACAGTCAACTTTTGTTCAGACAATCAAAATTCTTCTTCCCATCCTTGATGCTGTCAACACATTTCGGCTGATCTATTCTTCAGCCCTTGCCAGGTGTATAATTCAAGAAAAGAGGTTACCTAAACTAAAAAGCTAATTGCTTTTTCTTTAAACAATCAGTTAACCATAACTCAGGCTATGATAAGACACTCATTTAAGTACATTAATGAGGACTGTACAAGTCTCTGGTATGTCCCCATCTGGAGTTTGCTTCCTGCATATGGTCTCCTTATCTGAAGTACAACTCAGATGCCATAATCCAGAGGAGAGCCACCAAGTCCATTCCGAGGTTGGGAGATATATCTTACACTGAAAGATTAAAACAACTTAATCTAGAGACCCTTAAATACAGAAGAAACAGTGCTGATCTACTAGAAGTCTATGGAATCCCGAACATCATACATAGAGTGGATACTGCAGTTCATTGCTCAAAATGCCCTGATAAGAAAATGCTGACTTCATCTATCTGCAGTAAAACCAGAGGACACAGCCATAAACTACAAATTCAGACCTCCACTGGTGTTAGAAAAAAATTTCCTCTCAACAAGCGTAGCAAACGCATGGAACAGCCTAAGTGAAAAGACAGTCACATCCGAGAACATCAATATTTAAAAATAATCCAAATTTAACTATGATTTTTCTTATTAGTTTAAACTCAGTCCAACTACACTGATGCTGGCTTAATGGCACAATTAACTGCTGTTAAAAAAAGCCTATTTCAAGTATATTCAAGTATATATGAAAGGAATGGTAACTTGCTATTTACCCTAATAATTCTCAGCCGCAGCCCCCGAAAAAAAAGAAACTCAGCTATTGGGCCTGCCTGCCTGTTGTTGCACAGCCTGAAGTGAACAAAAACTGGCTACACAGCTGCCTGATAAAACTGTAAGTAATCCAAGGCACATACAGACTTCCTATTAATGAGAGCCCCTGGATGAATAGAGTAGATAAGAAAGGGTGAAAAAAGCTGTTTCTCTCAGCAATGACCCTCTGTGAAAATGAATCCGACTGGGAACCGGTCTCTATAAATGGAAGCCTACCATATTTGTGAATATAGAAAATCCATAATGGATCAGCTTGGTACAAAAGGCACTCCATTGTGCCTCACCGTTCAATGCAAACATTAGAGAGAAACTACCATTACGGTTGGCGTTGTTGCTGCCACTGCTGCTGAGGTTCTTCAGAAGCAGTGGCAGCACTAGTAAGTGTGTCAGGGGTGCGTTAAAGCAACAGCAAGCAGAGCCCGATTAAATATTCTCCACACAATTGAGAGAACCAAAAGACTTTTCAGAGACAAAGCTCTCAAGAAACTGTCATATTTAATACCAAATTCTCTTGACAGAAGCAGGCAGGGTGAAAATCTTATGGCGACAGAGGTAAAGGCAAAGATTTATGATACTGGGATCTGGATTTCAGGAAGAGCGGTGGCCTAACGGTTAATGGCACCGGGAATGGAATCAGTGAACTGAGTTTAAGCTCTGGCTGGGACAGTTTACATTCAATTTGAACTAATACCCTTGGGAAAGGCATGAATCTACTTCTCCCCCCACTATGGGTAAATAGCAGAGTAGATGGAGCCCTTTAGCCCTGTAAGGCACCCCAGCCCTGTAAAAACCCACAATTGCTACAAACAATGATTGGATCTCCATGGATCGTTCAAGAAATGGAGACAAAATCATTCCCAAGATACTTTGCTTATTTTTGCTTTTAGAAAAGCTGAAAGTAAAAACTGTAGCTTTTATTGATTGAAGCCATCCGTGTTGGCTCAGTAATTATTCTAATTGAGATCAGGCGATCCATTTGTGAGATTGAAAGATGACATGGTCGCTTTATACTAAAGACTAAAACAGAATTAATTTTTCTAAAAGTTTCTCTTTTGGCTATAACTGTCATCAACAGTGAACAACACTTACACAAATGCAGAGAGATTTGGCAAAGAAGACAATCTATAGACATTCATAGAATAAGGAAGCATTTGTTTTGTTGAATCAGAGCATACAGACATGAGGAAGAAAGAAGTTATATTGAATTAATATGTTCATCATTAATCACTGCTACCCACAACACTGGTTTATTGTTCTGACATTTATATGTATCTGGATTTCGCCAAGCACTAACCGTTCATAGTAGAAACTTGAAATGTTGTACATACACACTCCCCTCAATGAGTAGGGAAAATGTTTTTTTAGTTTTTTGAAAATTACCTTCCTGAATAGGTTTTTAATGAGGGGTTCAATATGCAATGTAAGTTTATGCTAAATTGGTCACTATTTTGTGCCCTCAATGAGTAGGGAAAATGTTTTCAGTTTTTTGAAAATTACCTTCCTGAATAAGTTTTTAATGAGGGGGTTCAATATGCAATGTAAGTTTATGCTAAATTGGTCACAGTTTTGTGCCTGCTTGTTTTTTTGAAAATTCAGACCTTTTTGAGTGATCAACTTATACATTGATCACCTCTTTTTCCAACTTTTTAACTGATCACCCCCAACGCAGCATATATGGGTGGCGGTGATTCATAATTTCTTTTAGAATGCTAGTTTTCTTTGGGTTTTTTATTGCAACTTGCTTTTGTTTTTTTATTGCAACTTGCTTAAGCCGTCAGTCTACAGCGATGAGTAAACAAAGCAGATTGGAATAAGTTGCAACAAAAAGCACCTAAAAGCAAAAACTAGTCAAAAATTAATAATAATAATGGTTGACAATGATTCATCTAATAAAAATAATAAATAAAGATAAAATCCCAGTAATTATACATATTTCACAATTCATCAAGCATATAAAGATGTAGAAGTTTTCTTTTCCTTTTCTCTAAATCAGTTTGAAGACTCAAGGGACACGCTGGGAGTCAAGGGTGCAGTAGGGGGGGTACACAGTGGGCTGGGAGGTGGACATTTGGTAGAATTTTAATGTGCCAAATATCATCTAGTTGATCTGTATTTCAAAACTAGAATCAAAACCTGAATTACCTGAAACAGAAACTAGGTCAAAAGGTCAATTTCTTGCTGAGTTATGAGTTTGGGAATGTCGCAAATTCTCCGATTTTCTTTGTCAGTTTAGAAATTGTTTCTGAATTTCTAGTATTTTATGGTGTTTCATTTGATGAGGGCTTTTAAATGCTTTTTTTTCAAAACTTGGTAAAAAAAAATGCTAATGTAAATAGAATTTACAAAAGAGGAGGCTATAAAGCCCCAGCCATAATCCTTTACTGTATTTTCTCAGTATTTAGATAGATTAGAGGACTAGGAGCAAAAATCCTTGGAATTTGGTTAATTTTTTACTAATTTCTGAGTAATTGCTTGTGTTTGACCCTAAGAATCTGGCAAAACTTCAAGTGTGTCACATATAAGACATATATGTTTCTGAAAGTACACTTTATAAGCTTTCAGATAAGGCAAGCAAGAAAAGAATTGCTGGTACACTTTTCCTTTGAATCCAGTTTTAGTTTTTAGGCTCAGATTTCCAAAAATATCCTAAATTAACGACTACGGTTTATGAGCAGGTCACTTTTTACTCTCAATATAACCTGTTTATGCACTTAAGTGGCTGCTGTTGGTGTTTTGCAAGAACACTATCTATTCAGTTAGAAAAGCACAACATATTTATTCCAGATAGTCACAAGAGATTTTTCAAATGCTATGTTTCCAGTAAAATGCCAGAAAATCCTTGAATTTTGGCTACTTTTTCATAAATGAAAGACATTTGGTAATAACCTGAGGAATATAAGTGATAAAATAGTGGTTGATACCTCATTGGAATACATTCATTTTTTCATGTCCGTGTTGTCAATATGCTTCTAACAAGGTATCAGCCAGTACTTTACCACTAGTATCTTTCAAGTTATAGTCAATAGTGTACTTTTTTATGCCCAAATAAGGAACTTTGGCCCCAAACCCCTGCAAATTAGATACATTTTGAATGTTTTCATTTTGTCATGTCCGTACTGTCAACACGCTTCCAACGAGGAATCAAACACTATTGTATCAGTAATATTTCTTAAGATTGAGAAAGCATCAGAAAAGCAGACAGCATCTTTAATTCAATGTCTTTGAGATCAAACCAAGTTTAAACTTGTCTTATCCATTTCTTTTTAGGCATAATATGCACAAAAACTGAATTAATATTCCAAGCAGAGAAAATCAGGACAATTACGTGAAATTCACCTGAATTACGCAACTGTCCACTTTAAAATCCTAGTTGCTCTAAGAGCACAATTAGAGGATAGGATGAGATTAGTGAGAGGATAATCCATCTAATCTGTGCTTTTATAAGCAGTAGTGGTAATGCAAGGGAAAGGCTGACAATGTCTGAACAGTCAGGCAAGGCTGCCATTCAAATATCTCATTAGATTCATCATTTCTTGCAAGATTAAACAGCCAAGTATCGAATATGGCTCTCAGCCGAGGGCACTGACATTCACCTCGGCCACCCTGAACAACCATAATCTCTCAGCAGGTGAGAAGAGAAGATCAGAGGCCAGAAAGGCTTTAATACTTGCTTCACCTATACCTACGCCATTTTGGCTTTGGTTTTCATCCATTGCAAAATAACTGGGTCTTATAAGTAGCGATGTACTGAAATATCAATCCAGACAGGTATCCGGCGTCGGATTCACAAAAAATCTGAATCCGAATCCGAATCCGTTGGATTCCACAGTACCCAAAAATTGGATTTTTGCAAAAAATTAAAATCCACATCAGTTTTAAAAAATTAGGTAATTATTCAGTCTGAGTCGGCCAGATTTAATTCACCAAGCCCCACAGGATTGTAATGATGCTGGAGCCAGGTCCACAGCAGGCAGAGTTTGGTGGCAAGATCCAGGGAGAACACTGGCAATTACCAGTCTTTTCACCACAGGGCTGGGATTCATGGTGAACAGGGCATTACACACTAAAACAGATCAGTACATAGCACATCATTCGTAGTTCTGAAACCTTTGTAGTTATAGTCTCATTATGCATAGATTTGTTTTCTGTTACGCGTATTATTGTAATAGGCATATTATAAATAGGTATTATCTAAGGTAAACTTAATCTGTAGTTTTATATCTTAAGTATAAATCATTTATTCAAGAATTTTACATTAAAAATTATGTTAGTATTATGATAAATATTCTTCAGCCAGTTAATCCCGTTAAAGGTGCAGGGTAGCATAACAGTCTCTGGCACAGAAAATGGAATCAGCAAGACAAGATCAAATTTCAGTCAAGTCTGTTTACGTTTACTTTGCACTAATGCCCTTGGGAAAGGCATGAATTTACTTCTCCCCCAAGCTATGGGTAAATAGCAGGGCAATTGGAGCCATTTACCCCTGTAAGGTAGTCCAACTAAGAGAAGGTTATTCTAGTGGATTGCCTTTCTGGCAACTCCTGCAGCCAAAAAGGCTGCCAGTTGTGACGTCTCATCATACCACAACTCTGGAGGCCAAGAGAGTGGGATTGTCCTTGTGCAATGAGACTCCCACTTAAAAAACATTCACGCACAGATTGCACAACCACAGGCATCATCAGAATGTTGGTCAACCAACAACAATAAGCACATAAATACACTATCATAGATACATTCAAATATTAACCTAATTACCACAGATTATAACAGAACAGTGTATTGTCAGGAAGTCTATTAGCTTCACCAACTTGCTACAAGTACCACAATTTGTTCCAGTCTGAGCATTTCAGCCTACAAAGGCTAAGTTTCAAAAGCTACTAACTCATTAAAATATTACTAAAATATACAATGCAAAGGTTCTATCATATATCTAGGAAATATACAATGTTATTTATCACAATGGAGAGAGCTTTACACTCTCACTCAAACTTAGTTGCTCCTGTGTCACGCAACACATGAGGCCTCCATTTCTCGAATGACCCAATCACTGTTTCTGTAGCAATTGTGGGTTTTTATGGGGCTGGGGTGCTGGATGGACTGCCTTACAGGGCCAAAGGGCTCCAACCAGTGTTGCCAATTCAAAAAATATTTTCGTGCTAGTTTGACTGCCAAAAATGCTAAAAAAGCGCTAAACTTAAATAAATTTTAAATAGCCAGAAATGGCCAAAAACCACTGAAAAGACACTAAAAAAATAACCATAAAATGGCCAAAAACAGCCAGAATGTTTTAGATGGAAACATACTAATTTAGCAGTTTTTGCACTACCAAAACAAGAAACGTGCTAAATCTAGCGCAGAACATGCTAAATTGGCATCACTGGCTCCAACTGCTCTGCTATTTACCCATAGTGGGGGGAGGGGGGATTCATGCTTTTCCCAAGGCAATTGCAAACTGTTTCAGCCAGAATTTGAACTTCCCCCTGGAAAGAGATTAACTAGAAAAATAGTTTCCTATGACACTGGAACAATTATTTATAAAATCTTATTTCTGTATGTAATCCCGCTTTGTTAGATAAAAATAAAATCCATTTCATCCCAAATCAGATTATGAATGGAAATATTTGTTTAAATGGCTGCCATCCACACAACCTTATCAGAATGAAGTCTCTGGAGTTTTTTTTAGTTTTTATTTCTGACTATATAAGCCAAGAGGTCACAAAGTGCAAGACAACTGATGTTTAGTTTAAATCCATAGGGAAAGAGTTTTTATGAAGGATTGATTCAACTCACTTGAGATTCTCATCTGAAAAAAAGATTTATTTAGTGGTCCATAAGTACATTATTGATGTAGCTAGCTAGTGCCCTTACACCGGTATAGCATCAGCCGTCCTTGCTTTGCATAACACAAGTTTCTCTGGACTCAATTTGCAATATATGAAATAGACTTACAAGAGACAAGCACCTGAAGTGGCGTCACTCACTTCACCATTCTCGCTAATGGTATCTGGTATTCCCAAGTGGTCACCCATCTTAGTACTGACCAGGCCTGACAGTGCTTAACTTCGGTGATCGCACGGGAACCAGTATATCGAACATGATTTGGCCATAAGCCTATTATTGATATAAAAAAACTAGAAAGGTAAAGTTTCTATTATACAGTATCACCCATAAATAAGTACACCCCTACCACTATTTTATAGAAAGTTAATTTTCTTCTGAACCAAATATAGCAGGATTTTATTATTTCTAGTGGAACATTACACAATCAAAACTAATATTATCAGGTATTATTTATGACCATACTCTACAACATTGAAACTCAGTTGCCAAAAATATGAATATGTTGCTATCCAAAGAGGAGTACAACACTACAAAATAATATTCAATTTTCAATGCTGGAGAGTTTGGTCATAAATAATACCTGATAACATCTGTTTTGATTGTGTAATGTTCCACCAGAAATAATAAAAACCTGCTATATTTGGTTCAGAAGAAAATTAACTTCCTATAAAATAGTGGTAGGAGTATACTTATTTATTGGCGATACTGTATAATAGAAACTTTACCTTTCTAGTTTTTTATATCAATAATAGGTTTATGGCTAAATCATGTTTGATATACTGGTTCTGGTGTTTGGTTTAGAAGACAATTAACTTTCTATTAAAAAGTGGTAGGGGTGTACTTATTTCACAAACAAGGGCAATACAATCTGAATTGATGAGGATGTAATTACTTACAGCTCTTGAAAAGTAGTGTGCAATTTTGCTGCACCAATCTTCAAAATGGGTGGAGTTCTGCCTTGAAAATCTGTATTCAAAATCCTCGATTTTACCTGGGCTTGAACGCCAATTATTAGTACCAGTGAGAAATGTGTAACTGCCTCAAAGAGTCCCAGATTGATAATGACTTTATCAATATATGCACTTTCTATTATACACTAATTTACTTGAACTAGTATGGCCTAGTGGATAAAAGCATTGCTTAAGACTAAGAGTATCTGGTAACCTGCCGGGTGGTCATGAGTTTCATCAGGTAATGCAAAAAAGTCATATACCCAGGGTGTTAGCCAGGAATTTGATTTCCCCACTGTTTTCATAGGATTGGGAAGTTTTCCAAGTTCCGCATTTTTGTATTTTAAAAAAGCCAAAAATGGCCAAAACCGCCAAAAAGACACTAAAAATTGCCAAAATGATCAAAACAGAGCTCAGCTTAATTGGGAAATTGGAATTAGGTTTCTATCGGGAATTAGCCATTAAACAGCTAGTGAGAATGCTGGCTGATACTCTAGTTCAGTGGAAGAGGCAGACAAGCGTCATTGCAAGGACAAATTAACTAGAAAGAATTAACCAATACAAGATATCCTCTAGCATGGACAGTGGAATGAGAACAATCTACCCCTGTGGATTGAATAAAGGGCCCGGTTTGAAATTCCCAGAAGATTGCCAACTACAATGGTCAGAGAGTACAATGGTCGAAATGTTCTGACTATAACAACCAAGATGAGGACAATAGTCTAAGTAAATCTGTGTATAATAACAATAATTTCTCATCTCAGAGATTCAGACAAAATTAAGCACTTCCTTTATCCAAGACCGTTTTCTTTCAGAATGTAACATTGTACTTAATGTCACATCATATGCTTATAAAATCCTGACTAAGAAATGATTCAAACAAACAGCAAAACAAGACACATTTGTGGTATGAATAAAAACTGTATAAAAAATTGTCAAACTCCAGTCCAAGTCGGAGGCTGGAGTTGACTTTGTTTTTCCACTGTAACAACAAGAATAACAACAATCCTCACCTAATTTAGGGGAGTAAACTCACTGTTTGTCTGTCCCATCACGTTAAACAAAACCGATATATAAAATTAATATTTCTTTACCATGATTTGAAATCATGACCAAGTGATCGGTAGGCAGCTCTCTTACCAACTGAGCCAAACCGACAAGACTTACATATCTACAAAAAATTATGTTACAAATATGCAAGGGCTTTCATTCTAATAAACAAATACATTTATACTAAAAAATTTATGCTTTTATAATTTTTTTATTTATTGTATATGCAATACAAAAGTTGCAGTAATCATCTTCAGTTGGAATAGAAGTAAGAGTGGCTTTCGACCCTGCAGCAGCCAGGCTTGTTAACAGGGGTTTATATTATAGAAATTAATCTTCATGAAATCTAAAGAATAAATAAATTGATCCTGTCATGTCTGTGCAAATATGCTTTGATCATTTTTATTTTTTGTCTTATTTGTGTTATGTCTGACCTTTGACCAATAACTTTGTATAAATCGGACAGGACATTTGAATTAATTAAAGATAATGGGAAAATTCTTGCAATAGAAAATCTAATAATCTGATTAGATTACTTGAACATCCTCCACCCTAGACTGTTTTAGAGGGGAGGATGTTCAAATGATCCAATGTACTTGAAAACAAGTGTCTATTCATCACCATTGTTGTTTGTGTGCACAGTTACTACTGATTAAATTTTCTGGATCACTTTAACATCCAGCTCCACCCCTGAAGTGGCCATTTGAACATCCTCCCTCTTAAATTTTCTCAATTAAACATCCTTCCCCCAAAGCAGTCTAAGGGGAAGGATGTTTAATTGTAAACTAGTGGTCAACCAATATGGGTTTTGGCCGATGCCGATATTTAGAGAGCAGGGTGGCCGATGGCCGATATGTTTTTTTTGCATCTAAAATAATGTATTATTCACTTGAACACAGAAAAATATTTGAAAATAAAAAATGTGCATTGTCTCTGTTTGGTAAATGAAAAAGTTATGAAGTGTATACATTAGTTATAAACACTGTATAGTCTACTTCAATGGTTTACCCTTTATTTTTGTCCCATCCCATACAGCTGAAGAAGCCTAAGCATATCTTCTTTCCCTTTCTTTCATAGGAAAGAAAGAAGACTAAGAACAAACACGACTGCCTCCACCCTCCCTCCAGGTCCCCTCACTGTGTTGTATGGTTGTCTCTCTGGACTTTACTACCTCACCTCCTACTTAGTCAACCCTTTGATCTTGCCAAGCCGAATTCATGAAAAATTTAAACTAAAAGATATTTTTTTTCTATTAGAGCAAAAACCAGCTTCATGAAACTCTATAGAGTCAATATCTCAAAATGTCAAATATTGACCTGATGAATCGGCCAGCCAATTAATCGGTCGACCTCTATTGTAAACCATCATAATTTAGGGAAAGTTAAGAAACTAGGAAAGACATGAATTAATTATTGTATTAATAAAATTATGTAACTGTAAAAATTCCTGGATTCATCCCCAAATTTAAACACTTCTTCCGTATCTCATTGTCCACCGCCCCACAAAATTTAATTGAGAACTTTTGGAGATATTGTGTCATGTGGACATATAAGCTACGTTGCAGCAGAGGAAAAAATTCCTAAATCTTCCCTCAAATTTGATCACTTCTTCCTAGCCTATGCCCCCCCTCCCTTCCACACAATTTCTTGAAATTCATCAAAAACCTTTGGAGATATTGTGTGGACAGACAGACAAACATGTTCGTTGGCAGAGATGAATAAGATCTTATGCTTGCTGACAAAATAAGACCAGTGGTTATGATTAATATTTCAGCAATTTAATCTTTTCCGAGTACCTTTTTTCTAGTAGCCGTTAAAATTACTTCTTCCTCTTTGTAAAATTAGTATATTTCCTTCTGTTTGTTTGTATGTATGTTTGTGTTCTTATCACTCGAGAACTATGCATTGTAGACAAAAAATAAAACTATTATCGAATTCAGCACATCTCAAACTACCTAGAGCACACATTTTAGGTCGACGAATTCCCTTTTTTTAATGGTTCTAAGTGGGGGTGATTCTAGAGTGAAAATTATTATTTTATATGAATGTGAAACAAGGGGAACAACTCAAAAGATTTCATCAGAGAAAAAACTCCAAAGATTTCTTCATGGGGGGGGGGCTCCAAAATTTCAAATTTGTTTTTACAGCTGTAGCTACCCACCCTTCCGCAGGAACTAGCTGAAAACCGCCCAATAGGGTGGGTTTTCAGCTAGTTATGAATAAACACATTGAATATCTTGTGGCCCACCTCAAACAGAGTGAGATATGTACGAGTGTGAGCAATCTTAAAAGGTCAGGGTGCAACATAATGTGTATCTTAATTTGCTCAGTAGTTAAGAGAGAAGCACGTCAATGTTTCCAAAAGAGAAGTTTGTTTATCAGAAAATGAGCCAATCCAAGCGAGATACAGGAAAAAAGAAATTTTCTCAGCAGGTGGAACACAGACAGAGAGGAATAAAAACACTTACAGAATAGCCAGGTGAGAAGAAGAAGAAATGGAAACGATTCTTACCTGAAAAAAGAAAGAAAGAAATACATGTTATTAAAACAGGTAGACAATTCTTTAAATTCAAACAATAAAAATCTTTGTTAATAATTATGTATAACATCGAGGGAGATCGACATCTAAGAAGTCTAAGCCAAGAAGATCTTCCCTAACAGTTGTTCTCAGAGAATAGTAAGAAACAAGTCTGTTTAGTCACTCAATAGAAACCGTCACCTGACCAACGTCTTTTGGCAGCATGCCTTGTTGGAAGGTGATCAATTAAAAAAATAGGAAAAAGGGGTGATCAATGAATGAGTTACTTCTCTCGCCTTTTGTTGAATCAATAAAAAGTCTGAATTTTCAAAAAAACAAGTACCGGACACAAACTAAGGTACCAATTTAGCATAAAATAACATTGTAAATAAATTCCCCATAAAAACTTATTTTGCAGAGGAATTTTCAAAAAAAAAACAAAAAAAACGTTTTTCTAGAAATAAGGAGTAAATGTTTAAATTTTCAGCCCTTTAGCTCCGTTGGTGTAGCCTGTACGCATGATAGCCAGCCAGAATCACTTAAAAACTGAAGAAACCTATGTTGGCAGTTTTGGTTGATGTTTCTAGAGACCAAAGCAGTGTTAATAAGGAAATAGTAGTAAATAAATAAAGACTAATAAAATATGTGTCACCAGCAAAGATTAATAGGGAATATATAATAGAGAGAGAAAAATGACTGTGATTAGACAGATGACTATAATGTATAGAATGAGGTGTGAAGGTTGAATAGAGAAGCTATGTGTGTTTTTGGATTGGCAGAACATTTTTTTCTCGCAAACCAGCTCCAAATCAATATATTTACAGGCGTAAGCGACCACACGCAACCTAATAGATTGCTAGGAATAGCAAAATACATGAAAATTGCCTTTTTTTTTCAAATAAGGCATTTAAATGTATCAGATCCTATAATATACTATTGATAGTGAATTGTGAATGTAGGTTTATGGCACATCAAGTCCTATATAGTGGTCATGTAATGCCAAACAAGTTTGTTGTTTTTTTGTTCCCAAGTAATTTTCTTTATCTATTTTCAAATTATTTAATCAGGTTTTTAAAGATGGATGGAGGAAATCATGTGGAACATTGGAAGAATAAATGAGGCGGAAATCAACAAATTGACACAAAATATAATTATGAAGAGAAAAATTATTCAAAATAAAAAGGCATAAAGATATTCTTATATTTCTAATAAAGTATCTATCAAAGAATAGTTATTTCAAA
>VCCN01001590.1:2848026-2863551 GCA_006491835.1 Architeuthis dux
AGTTCAATCGTCCGAAGAACTATTTGAAATATACACTTATTTAAAAATCAGTAGGCTACATTTATAGAAAAAATCTTTTAAACAAAATTATATGTAATTCAATGGCCTACGCCTGAAAAAGATCATAGGGTACACTGGCTGAAACATTCTGTACAAAAAAAAACAAAACAACCAAGATAAGGACAATAGTCCAGAAAAAATCTATGTACGAGGTATTAGTGTATTACTAAGAATGAATAACCGATGTTAATCTGAAATCTACAACAGTATATCAGGCCTTGATTGTTTAGTACTAGAAAGTCACACATTTCACACGAAAAAAAAAAAAGAAGCAAGCCTCAATCAGCACAGAAGTGACAAAGCATATCTCTGCATCAACTAAAACATCTTTATGAAGATGAGGTTGACTCGACCCCTGCAATTGTTTATTTGAGTGACACAGAACAGAGAATAGTCTCATCTTCAGACTTCCTGAACTTATTGGTGCTGAGCAAGTATTTTTTCTTAAATGGTCCTCTCAGAAAATAAGCCTAAATTGAATTAGCTGAACAGACAAAAACATTACAATGGGTCTGGTTAGTCACTCAATAGAAATCGTCACGTGACCAACATCTATTGGCAGCACGCTGTGTTGGGGGTGATCAATTAAAAAATTGGAAAAAAGGTGTGATCAATGAATAAGTTACTTCTCTCGCCTATTGAAGGGAGTGATCATTAAAAAGATGCAAATTTTCAAACAACAAGTGTGAATGCTACCGGACACAAACTAAGGGACCAATTTAGCATAAACTTACATTGCAAATTGAACCCCCAATAAAAACCTGGAGGGTGGGGGTAAAAAGTTAATGCCAAATTTTCAGGCCTCTAGTTCAATTGGTGTGGCCTATACATACATGCTAGCTAGCCAGCCAGCCAGCCAGCCAGCCAGCCAAGCTCAATAACTGAAGAAACTTATATTGACAGTTTCTAATAGGCAAAGGAAATGAGAATAAAGAAAGTCTTTGTCTAATCAAGAACCTTAAGATTCGAAATACAATCAGAAGAAAATCGGAGAGCAGAAATAGAAGAAATGTTTGGCAAAAAAACAACTCGCCAAACTTATAGAGATATTTTAAGTTAATGCAAGTATTGTTGTAAGTGATGATGAAGCCGTGTTGAATTGATGTGCAACAGAAGCCATGATTACCACTTGTCGACTTGGCCAACACTCTGTTCTACTGGGCCACTGTTTATAGCATTCATTGCTGGCACCGGAACAGGTGCCCACTTTTAGGTGCCAATCTCTGGCATAAATACATGCATGGCATGTAGATGTATGTAGGATGCATAAAACAATTGTTTATTTTACCTGCTGCAAGCAACATATGAGATAGGAAAGGAATCTTTTATTTCAATCTTTTATTCACATTTTCTGTCACAATCAACAGATGACAGGTTTCCTCAACTATTCCTAAAAGTAAAAATTAAAGTACCCACAATATTTTCTTAGATATATTCAGTATTTATTGTACTTATGCCCAGGTAAAATCTACACTGGCCAAGAAATACCAATATCTTCAGCATTCATAATGTAAATCTGTAACCAACACTAAGATGATGGATAGAGATTTTACAAGCAAAGAGAAAATATGTAATATAAATGTAAGCGTTCAACAGATTAAATACAGCTTGTAATATGACGACTACTACTACTACTACCACTACTATCTCAATTTTGTTTTTTTACCTAATTTTGAAAACGGAAAATATGAAAAGTTGTAGAAAATCAACAGAAAAATAAATTTTGTTTGAGGCGTGCATTTTTTTGTTTGCAATAAATATTTTTTTTCGTAAAATATATATTTGTATGATCTAAATAATCCAGTCATTTTTTACAGGTTCTATGCTAGTAAAACAACATAATTGTTGAAGGAAGCCCTCCAGGTAGAAGCAACCTTAGTTCAGTCTGAAAATGCACAGCAAAATGCAATTTTTATCTATTGTTTCATTGAGTTTGCTTTCTTGAAATGTTCGCAGTTTTTAGAAGCTGTTCATAGATTCTAAGATGAAGGAAAAAGAAAGTATGTAATACTACTACTGTAGTTTTATGCATCCTACATACATCTACAAGTATGTATGTGCGATGACTGTGAAAGTGCAATACTAGTCATTTGTGGAGAGAGAAACCATTGCAATGACATGGTAAGATGTACAAGAGGCAATTGAAGACTATCAATTAAGTGCTAATAATAGTAAAAAAAGGAAGCGACCGTCTTATGAATTTCCAGGGTTGGAGCCAATGTTCCCCGTTTGATTTTGTAGTTGGTGTGTGCAAAAATCTTATGTTGTGCAATTTATTTCCTGCGATAAATGTATGTGTGCACTGAACGCTAGTGCAAATGTAAACCTGAGATTGTTTCAGGATAATTTTGGCACAGCCTCTCATCTCTCATGGCTAATAAAAAATGTATTGGCATGTTTTGGTATAATACAAGTATGATTGCATTCTATGAAGTAACATATTTAGTTAAGATTTTATTCTGCATTTTGGATGTACTTTGTTCAGGTCTGTACTTTTAGCTACTTTGTTCAATTAAATAAAACATCAATGAGTATTTCTTATAATTATGAGTTTAATTGTTAGTTACCTAAAATGCTGCAGTAATTAACCTTTTGTGTGCACTGGTGGCAAAACATGCGCACGCACACACAGCTTAGAGCAGTGATGGCGAACCTTTTTAGCCTGGCATGTCAAAATTTAAATCTTTTTTATTAATCTTGTTATTGGAATGTCACATATATACCAGTATTTTAGTTTTAGGTAAATGCTTATAGAGAGGCTGCCTATTTTTCTAATGAATTTATAAAACTAGAAGTTTAATAAAATATAACTTGAAATTTCTTGAGATATCACTGAAAAATGCAATGTTAAACTTTTAAAATTCTTTGTCAAATTTAGCAAGTTTTTTATAACATGATATTGCAACAAGATTTTTTTTCAAAATCCATTGCATGTCACCTAAAAACCCACAGTGCCACTGCTGTCACGAGTGCCATAGGTTCGCCATCACTGGCTTAGAGAAAACTATGGTTGGAACTAGTTAGACAGAAAGGAATGGTCAATGTAATGTGATGTATATCATAATCAAGTGTACACAATGCAGTTCTGAGAGGAGACAATACAAGATACTTATCAAGCAGATATGCTTTTTCAAGGTATTCTGAGAATCTATTATGGCAAGAAGCCACATTCACCCTCCATCCCTGTCATTCCATCTGGCAAGGAATCCAGTAGAAGCACAAATCGTAAAGAACCTACAAAATGTAAATTTTATCAAGTAGCCACCTTGACTGCTACAAGATATGAATGCCTGATGTTTTTTTCTTATAATCAAAGAATGAGATATGCCAGAGACAGATTGTTTTTCTTTTTTGTTGCTGTTTCTTATCTTGTAAGAAAGAACTTTTTCTTTTAGGGGAAGTGATCAGATCTCAAAAAAAGGACCGGCAGAAAATGGATAACTTTGCTTCTCTTATTTGAAAAAAAAAAAGAAAATGTAGAGTTGATCTACTCAGTACAAAAGGAATTTGTCCTTAGAAATAAAAAGTAGCTTCATGATCAATTTCTTTTTCTTCCTAAAGAATGATTCAAAGGTCCCCTCATCTGCTTTCTCTACCAGCCGATGAATATCAGTAATATATCTAGTAAAAGACTCAGAAACTAACAGCATCACAGAATGAAACAACCTCTGAATTTGTACCATTTTATTTCCCTTTAACCTTTATGCAAGTGCATATACACTGTTCTAGATGGCTAAAATAACTTTGATAGAAATTGTACCTTAACTCTTAGATTCATACGCCCTGTTGGCTGGGGCCTAGAATACGCCAACTGCATCCCCTACAGAGGGGTAAGACCCCTCCCCTGTCAGCTGGGGCCTAGAATGCATTGACTGCATCTCCTGCAGGGGACACATGTTCTTTCACCAAAGTCGCAAGACTCTAGTTAAAAAAAAGTAACCTCTCACCAAAGTCGCAAGACTATTTGGGGGGTGGGGGTCAGACTAAAAACATATTTTGGGGGGGATTTTAAAAAAAACAACATTTTCCCTACTCATTGAGGGGAGTGTGCGTGCACAATTTCAAGTTTCTACTATGAATGGTTAGGGCTGGGTGAAGTCCAGATACATACATAGATACATATAAATGTGAGAACACATGACTAACCTAAACCCAGCAATAAACCAGTGTTGTGGGTAGGAGTGATTAATAAAAGTAATCAAAAAATTCAAACAACACCCAAAAGAGGAGATGCAGAACTTATAAATGATGTATGCATAAACAGAAGGGAACTACGCAAAAAAAATGATTACACTAATGCAATGCAAAAACGGCCATTTATTTTGTTCTAATCTAATAATTACATGAGTATAGGGCACATTGAAGAGTTTTACATATTTTCTGTTTATACATTAAGAAACATGAATCTGTTTAAGGTTAATGAAATTCAGTAACCCCCCCACCCACACTAAATTGCTATCTTGTTGAATTTTGTCTGCAGTATTTGTAATATTGTCTCCATCTTTTATGTATCAGTTTGTCTGGCTTCATTAACCGACATAGCCTCACTTATTATTCAACTATGAATATTTGAATGACTTAACTCTTAAATTCATACTAGGGAATTCAAAACGTAATTCAAGAGAGTAACTTCTGATTAAAGTTACTTCCCTTGCACTTTTCGGTAAATCTTTCTATTTTTTGTTAATTCAATTCACAAAAGTTTTTTTTCTTTCTTTTTTTTTTTCTTTTGTTAAAAATCCTATTCACCTTCAGAATGGACTGTGCAGTGTTGGTTGGCATTTTGAACTGATACAAATTGTTTACGAAATTATGAAATTAAATCAAAAGTTTATCAAAAATAAAATAACGGGACCATGCGGGAAAACTTCTTGCCACTTTTTAAAGTTAGTGTATTGTGACACAGAAAGAATTACGGTACCTCAAGGTAAACGTCCTCGTGTATATGCATGCTGTAAACGTCACCATTTGCAATGTAAGTGAAACACATGTGCATGCAGGGAGCGGTTTTTATCAGAATGGGAGTGAGTGAGGTGCCCATATGTTATGCCAGTTTAATTTGAATACGCAAAAAGTTGCTAGCTACTTAAGGGCGCAGGAGATAGGCCAGGGCAGATCGGGATTCTTAACGGATTCGTGAACATGGATGCGAGTGAATTCTTCGCAGAGAGATTGTCAGAATGTAACAGTGTTAGACGGTGTGTCAGTCTTTTTCACACTCAGCGGTGTACTTCCAGTGACAGTCTACTGGATTGTTTGTTCCTGACTGGTTTCAGCACATTTGGTTTTGCACCATCACCATGAACTTCTGCACATGAGATTGGTTTGGCACTATCGCTGTGAACTCTGTGAACTCCTGCACACAAGCTGTGTCGTGTGTTTTGACTTTGTTTTCAGGCACATCAAGGGACCTTAAAAAAACCTACATGTATTGTATAAGCCGAGAAGGACAACAGATTGTTTGGGTTTGTTTACACTTAAAATATTTAAGAAACAATCCATTAGCTATAAGGCCTTGTTAATTTACTCTACAAAAGTACTGAGTGATGACACACATTAACAGAACATCAATCTCAATTTGTCAATAAAGACTCAGATTAGACTGAAGAATGTCACTGATTATATCCTTGTCATCAGGACAATTAATAATGAAAATAATTATCAACAACATCCAGTGGTAAAAGAAAAGATAAAAAAACACCCAACAGGTTTTAAGAGCAATTAACTAAGTTACAAAAGGTTTTAAAGGCTAGAAATAAATCAAATGTTTTCTGGACACAAGCCAAAAGAGAAGATTTAATTCAAACAATCAATCGATCAATAAGGTTTGTATACGAGGCAGGTTAGTTTATATAAATGATTTAATCAGAGATAACAACTCATTAGAAGAGAGTAAGTGGGCTAAGTGGAGGTGATTGGAACTGGTGGGGGTTATATAGAAAGGAGTAGGAATCATTAAGTTGATTAACCCTTTGATTGCGGAAGGTGGTGAAGAGTGATAGTTATCCATTGCAAGTTATTTATTGCCGGATAAAAGCCCTGGACTCACAGATAGAATTGAGCTGCCATCGATCACAATAAAATGGAAATTTTATTGAGTTAGCTATAGAACTGCAATGACGGAAATTCCTGTCATTCGCAGTTGATGGGATGGTCCATACGTGCAATATCCACCAAGGAAAGACTCTTGTAAAGATATCAGCAGATGATAGAGACTTCATATGATTACCCCAAATATCTAGAATTGAGATGACCTCATTAGCGGTTAATTCATTTCTTGTCACTTGCAGCCAGGCCAATCAAACGGTTTGGGGTGGATGTTAGGTTAGGGTTGATGCATAAGCTTTAAATTAAGTCTTAATTAGGTTGGTCATTTAAATAAGTATAATTTCCGATAAATCATTTTAGTTTTAATAAAATGGATAGCCTTGTTAAAATCTTCTCACTGTCAGAAAAGAGAGATATTTAGTCCCAGACCACTGCAGGTCATAGGTCAATGTTTGGAGTCGGTTTTGGTCAGAAAGAAATTTGAAAACAAGTTATCGTGAATCAAAAGATCCATCTATAGATAAATAAAAGTAATGGAAACACATTCAGGCTTTTTGTGTTATTAATCACAGACCAAAGACGATTGATGGATGGGCAGGGAAAATGGGCATGCTAGGGGTGGAGCCAATGGGGAGGGCAAAATCAACACACAGGCTTAAAAAAGGACTTTTTTTTATTGTCAGTCGGGTAGAGTAGTTAGAGAGACAGGGTTTGACTGTGGGGTCAACAACACATTGACCATCGGGCCTGTGTGAAGTTAATTACCCGTGACCAACACTTACCTATTTATTAATCTGTCCCTTTCTCTCTCTCCGTAAAGTATGTATACACTATCGCCTTCCTCCCTCCGTAAACATGTTTGTTTTGAAAAACTGCTGGATGTTGCCGTCTGCCCGTGTACGGAAATAAACATACACTATAATATGATACAAAACTTTGTTTTATCTTTGAGTGCACATTGTCCTGTGCAGTTTCTTCCTGCATGTCAATAACACTATGTCTGCATGTTAATAACATGATTATACAACATGGGGGCAAGAAGAGGGTGTCCTTTGGCTTGCATTATTGATAGTAGTGTAGAGATTGGTCTCCTCCCAGGAAGATTTACAGGATCGCCACAAGAGGCTCTCTATATGATCCCCAGTTGCTTACAGTACCTTGTATACCCGGTTGGTCACACATCTAGGTACTGACCAGGCTTGATGTTGATGTTGCTTAACCATACGAGAACTGGTGTATCCAATGGGATTTGGACGTATTAACTCATTAGAGGTAAAAGTAGTTTGCATTAGGAATACTGCATTTATATAAGTGTAATGGGGTGAAGAAAATAATTTTTATACCAGATTTTCCCGCCCCATTCGGGATTATAACCCAAACCCACTTCATGCAATCTAATGACAATAAAGCCCAAAGCCAACCAGCGTACGTCTAAGCTTTTTAGTTGTTCCAAGTTTAATACAAAATGAATACAAGAATTTTGACTAACAATACCTGCCTTAATTAACCTTTCAAACTACTGTGTAAACATACAGACACAGAACACAGCTTTCAGTATACCATTAGCAAAGCAACGGGTATTTACTAGTACAAATAAATGAATTTTATTGTGATTGATTTCATACTAGTTTAAATAGTAACTTTCAAATAAATGCCTCACTAGTTCCAAAACTGTCTTAACAGTTACTTTATAGACATTTTTTTGGTAATGGGAATTTTGTATCCAAGATAAAAAAAACTTTTTAAAAACCTGATATCACTAGTAGTAATCAATTCTTCTATTGTTTAAAATTTCATTTGAAGATAATTAAATTAATTAGATAAATTCTTTTTCTAAAAGAAAAAGCAAAACTTTATATCAATATACTAATTATATCGGTTAGAGTATAAAAGACCGACCATTGATTAAGAAATGCTTCAAGCAGCAATAAATGTTTCATTTCAAGATATGAGGCTTTGATAAAAATGAAAGGCCTTAAGTTTTACTTTCACACCCAGGCATTTCAATTGCAAGCTAAATGTTGCATATTTTGTAGAATATCAAAAGTACAGGTTTACCCTGCTATCCAAATGGGATACAGACATAAAACCCAGGACAATAGCCCCTAGGACAAAAACCCCACATAGAAAATAAAACAGAATTTGTTTAAAGTTTTCAATAATTTTCTTACAAATCCACTTTGATAGTAGATCTTACCATTACTTTTTGAGACCTCAGTACTACAAATATTTTAACTGAATTTGTATTAATTAGTCAATTTAAAATTAAATTAAACATTTAAAAATCAAATTTGTCAATTTTGGATGCTAAGCTTCCCTAGATTCTAGATGTTTTTAAATTTAAATGTGGCTGATTTCCGAGATGTCCGTTTTAATTTATTCTTTATCAGGTACATTACATTTCATAATATTAGCTATTAAAAACTATAAATAGATTTTGTTTTATCTTTTACAGTGAGGTGATTGTCCAGTAGAGATGGGGTTTTTGTCCTAGGAGATATTGTCTGGTGTGGTTATTGTCATGGACCCTATCTGAACACAGAGTGTTCCTATAAAAACCTTTTCTAAAGCAAATAAGCAATTACAATTAACTTATATGGAAAGGTTTTCTGAGCATTTCCAGACCCCAAAATGGTGATGATGGTATGTTATGCTGAGTCATTGGGGGTTGGAGGAGAAGTGAGAGGTACAAGAGACTGAAATGTATAATGGGCTCAGTTCACTGCAAAACAAACACTGAACACTATATCCACTTTTCACCAAATGATAAAGTGACATAAAGCAAACTTTCAAAAAACAGGGGATACTTGTATACCAAGATATCAGTAACTAAGTTGTATTTGCATACTGAAAATAATATGGCTGTAAGAGTTTGTGATAAAGATCAGACAGTGAGAGTGTCCATTATCAGCTAGAAGACAACTGGCTTGGATCAGAGGTATTCTCTTCTGAGAAAGACAGTTCATAGATTTATAGCTGTCTCAGTTTTGTTTAGATTAGAAATTGCAGAGAATAAGAGACTATTCTGATATGTAAGTTTTTGAGGGCAGGCACTATCTTACCTCCCTTAAGTTAGATTTCATGTTTTTTGCCCATTTGTATTTTGACAGAATTGCTATTATTTCAGAGGAGAGTAAATAATCTCTAGCAGCCATTCTGAAACCTCTTTTTGGTCACAGCCCACTTAAGAGGTCTTCTCAGGTTCCAGGGCCCCCTGTCAAACAGGGATGCAACAAGAACAGATAGACAGAAATCCATTTATCATTTCAGACTATGGCCGCCTTCAAATGTGCCCAGAGGGGGGGGGGGGGTATGTTGAGAATGGCTGCTCTAGAGCAGTGTTAATAATAGACATTCTGAGTCAATTAAATGGAAGTTACATACAATTAAATTTTACTTTTTAGCATCTTACCTCTACAAAATGTCATTGAAATTCATTGAGAACTTTTGGAGATATTGTGTGGACTGACGGACAGACAGGGTTAGGATGTTGAAAATGGCCTAAACAGCCATAACATGTTCATCAGAAGGCATACACCAATACACAAGGCGGAACTACATTCATAAAATGTTAATTTTAAAATGTTAATTTAAAAATTTTAAGGTTTATAAATTTTGAAGTTTTATAATTTTATAATGTCTAGAACACTGAAATTGAAAATATTTTTAAATATTTTTTCATTTTCATAATTTATTGTTACTTTTTATCATTTTCTGTTTTTACAATTGTGATTAATTATCCTCATGCAAACGAGGGAAGAATACTTTTTCCTGATTTTACTAATTGAAGTTGTATCCTCACAATTCTTTTCATGTAAAACCGATTTAATTTTATAACAATTCTATTCTAATGAACAACACATACATTACAATTATTTTCCTAATATTACTAAAGCTGGGACATGAAATCCTATAGATTTTTGCATGAAGGCATCCCCCAAAGATTTCATATTTACTTTAATTTCATTGGTTTTATAAAGCTTATTTATTATATAAAGCATCATAAGGCCTGATCACTGCTAAGGAGGCTAACATTTTTTTAACTTTCGTACTAAGCTGGCACGGCAATGACTGAGTTTTATTAAAAGACGATTTTTTAAATTTTATTAAATCAAGAATTGTAAACCATTTTGATTCATTTTTGACTACTATTTACCCTCATCTTAATTTTTAGTATTTTTTTAAAAATCACAATGTGTAAAATGGTTTATAATAAACGAATAATAGCTTTTTTTACTAAAACCAAGTTGAATTGTAATTAAAAAAACAACTAAAAGTTAAGATGATGGTAAATAGTAGTTAAAAATTAATAAAAATAGTTAAGATAATAGATTGCTTTTTTTACTAAAACCAAAACAATAACACTGCCGTGCCGACCTTACTAAAAATTAAGATGGGGGTAAATAGAAGTCAAAAATTAATAAAAATGGTTTACAATAATTGATTTAATAAAATAAAAAATAAAACAAAATAATCGTTTTTTTACTAAACATACTTTATTTGACATATTTTAAAGATATTAAAACATGCTATCGCACACTTAACATAAAAATTAGATTTTTTCAAAACAAACTACCACTCACTTAAAATTGCAAATTGCCCATTAGTGGGTGGTACCGCCCACGTCGACGACCCCTGATAGTGAGGGAATGCTGTTCCCCCTCCCAAGCAAAGTAAGAGAACTCACGCCAATCCCACAGCACTACCCCCACTGCAGATATCAGACAGAAACACATGCCAGCAAAAATCTCTCTGCCAACATGGATAACATTAACATTAAGTGTTAGAGACAAATATTAATAAGGAACAGAACAGTTGTTCTATCCCTCTCTCTCAACCCATTATCACAGGGACAGATCCTGGGGGTCTTCCAGGGTCTTTTCTGAGTTTTAAATCTTTTCATCTCAACACATGACAACCTTCTTTTTCTCTTTAGGCGGCCAGAGGCCCATAAAAGATTAATCCTACTAATCGTTACTTGGGCAAATATTTTGTAGGGAGGTAATAACATTTACATGCAGAAGGTACTGGGGAAAATTCCTGGTATGAGCAAAGAGTGCGGAAAACTCTTCATTAGGACAAATTCCCCTGTGCACTCAGCAGCTAATTGAGTACACTGTGCGATTAGGGTGGAGGTATCCCTTTGGTGGACTTGCATCCTGCTAAAGGGGTGGTCATAAAAACTTGTAGGAATAAAGTCCTGTTCTACCAGACTTGAAACTTGCAAGGATCACAAAGCTGGCGCATGCAACAGAAACCAGGTCATGGTGTATACTCCATTGAGAGTTGTTTATTAAGAGACGGACCCTTTAGTTTTAATAAAAGTTTAAAACTATATCTCATCAGTCATCTGGTAACCAAAGACTCTAAGGTCAGCTGATGAAGTGTCTATACAAAGTGTTTTCAAAGATGCTGTCACTGTATATGCCAATTCCCAGACGTATGTCGCCAGAAAGTTGTGAAATTATTTCTGAAATATTTACTATTTGTAAAAAATGGAACTAGAAGAATAGTTCTGTAGCATTTTTAAATTTTGGAAAACGTTCAGCTCAACAAGATCACATACAAAACTTTTGAAACAGGTTTTAAATAGACTTCTAGACAACACTTAATTTCAGTAGTTGATATGCTCTGAAACTTAATTTTAATCAATCTAGGATACATAATTAAAAAGAATTTCTGGGGGAGCATGCGCCAGACCCCCATAAAAGCACGCTCCACCAAAAAAAGATTTTGCAATTTTGCATGTTAATACAGTTCTTTCATGTTAAGTATCATGAGTTATTCCCCTTAGGCAGAAGACATTTTTGTATAGTGTTATTAGTAGATTGGAGAGGACACACGTGTTTGGTCGACCGTGGTCATTATATGAATAAAAGGATCTGTAAGTACATACTTTTTTGTTGCATTTTTAATCTGTTAATATCTGTCATTAAACCAAGCTTACATTAATATGATGTAATTCGGTGCTACTTTATGTAATAATTCTTTTACCAGCATATTGCATCATCTCCTTTACAAAGTGCTAATTTGATTAATTTGGAGATTTTGATAGATTTTTATTCTCATTGGTCTAACTATGTATTTAAAATTTTAAAAAACAAAATAAAACAAAGAAGTATGCATATTATCTATAATTCATTCTCATTACAATATCAAATTTATTCAAATAGAACCCCATAATATTTGAATGCAAAAGAGAGGGGATAATGCTGGATTTCCATAGCTCTTGAATCTTTCTTTCAATGTGTCGTCAAATGGTCTACATCACTTCTCAGCTGCCAAAAACAACAAAAAAAACTACTAGGTCTCATATGTAAAACAAGATAAATATGGCGCAGAGAGTCAGTTGTAGGGAGTGAGTTTATAAATGTAAATCAGCTTCTGCTGGTCCATGAAGTCTTTGTGGCCGATTGGTAAGAGCAGCTAGGCGTAAACTAGTCTTCCTCTGGCAATGAGGGTGTAAGTTCGATTCTCACTGAAGGCTTACTCTTTATTTCCGATTGCGCTGTTATTCGTTGCCATAGAGACAGTAGCCCGAATTAATAAGTTGTATAAAAACAACTAAAATTGGGATGAAGGAAAAAACTAGGCAAATTTAATAAAAATAATTTTATCTCTCTTCTAAAAGTGAAAATACTGGAGGATTTTCAGGCATTGGGATATTCATAAACAGCAACATCAACTTAACTCTTTGAAGCATCATGGATTAAATTTCATCCCACTTTTGGAGTACAGGTATAGCTTTATTAGTGCGGTTAATTCACTCCAGAATTGGCTATACTGTTCAAAACCATGCTGTTAAAGGTCTTATTATAATTTAATGGGTTTTTTTTCAACTTATACTTAGTTACATTAATTTGTACATCAATACCTTACATTAAAACCAACACAAATAAAAACCACACTATTCAAGGTAATGAATTCTGTAAAGCGGTGGGAATATTGTCACCCACATATTTCATTAAATTACCCAAAATAAAGCTGGTTTAAAAGGAATTGGCACTGTCCAACAAAGATAAGATACAAGTCCTTCCTATCAGAAAAAGGTCTGTTATCTAATTCACTGTTCCTGCACTAATCAAAACCTCACTATTCAAGGTGTTCCTATATTGGTATCTGCATGGAAGGTCATTTTTAATACCACCTTTTTATCTTCATATATCTCGGAGCACAGCGGTTTATATTCTGTCCCACTATTTTTAGTAATACCCAGGCTGATCAACAGATGGCGGAATAGATCAAAGAGGAAGAAAAAGAAATGTCTCTCAAAAAGTTAAAAGAATTTCTGAAAAAACAAAAATATTTTCTTGTTAACAGAAAAAGTAACTTTTATTTCTTCAGGAATGTAACATGACAATAAACTCAGACCTCCAAATCAATCTATGATCTTCATATTTGTAAGCAGTTAGAATAGGAGGTTTCTACACCAATGGAGAGTGAGAAAACTGAAAGAATCAGCATACGTTAACTTGTTAGCTAAGTGTAGATTTCAACTCAGTGTGGCTCTTGCTGCTCAAAGGGACCACAGTCAGCGTTGCTAATTTAGCGTGTTTCGCGCTAGAATTAGTGTGTTTCTTGTTTTGGCAGTGCAAAAGGCACTAAATTAGCGCGTTTTTGGCTAAAACATTTTGGCCATTTTTTGGCTAAAATTTAGCAGTTTTTGGCAGTCAAAGTAGCGCGAAAATATTTTTTGAGTTGGCAACATTGACCACAGTATGGAATTCTTTGTTCAATAAACCAAGGAGTTAAAAATATCTGCAATGTACGTTAAAAGCATTGCTGCTAACAAAAAAAAAAAATACTATTTGCTACTGGTTTTTTTTTTAATTGGCATTACCAGAAAAAAGAGTCCTTCTCTTTACATATGGATAGTATGTTAGACTCTGTAGATGCACTTGTTCGCCGTCAACTTGTAGTAATGCAATATAAACGCATACACTCTGGGGTCATCAATTCACTTTTATTACACCCGGACATTGACGTCTACACGCTAGGATGCCAAATCGCTAACTCTTTTGAACACAGTAAAATATCAAAAAGAGAAATCTTTTAGGGAGATGCGCATGCAATCCTTTTGGTCTCCACATGTAGGACATGTATTTCACCGAGGCTGTCAACCATAGTAAGACAGGTCTGGTTAGTCACCCAATAGAAACCGTCACATTACCAACGTCTTTTGGTAGCAGGCCGTGTTGGGGATGATCAAAAAAATTGGAAAAAGTGGTGATTAATGAATAAGTTACTTCTCTCGCTATTTGTTGGGCAGTGATCAATAAAAAAGTCAGAATTTTCAAAAAACAAGACTGAATACTGCCAGACCAAAACTAAGGGAGCAATTTAGCATAAACCTACATTGCAAATTGAACACCTCACCAAAAACCTATTTGGTTGGGGGGGGGATTTTCAAAAAGCAAAAAGAAATCAAATGGTTCTTCGGACCATTGAACAACTTGTTATTTGCGTTGTGAACACAACGTTTCGGCCAATCCATTCTTCAGCCTTCTTCAGGTGTAAAATCCGTTAAACTGAAGTTATGTTTAAAGGGGGGTAGCCCTTATAGCACATGGCCCGGGTGTTTCTGTGTCTTTGTCTTGTCGGGTTTAGATTTGTTGAGAAGTAGAAGCCACAGAATTCCGAAGAACCATTTGAATATTAATGACTCTTCTCAAAATTTCGAAAATATTTTAACAAAAAGAATGGTTTTTTTCTAGACATAATAAGGAGTAAATGTTTCAATTTTCAACCGTTTAACTCCATTGGTGCGGCCTGTGCATGTGATACATACATAGCCAGCCAGACCAGCCTAAAAACTGAAGAAGCCTATGTTGACAGTTTTGGTTGATGTCATAGATAGCATGATCACAGAGCCTTTCATTACAATTATTTCTAATTGTAATGGAAGCCTGATCATGCTATCTATGACATTCTTTATTAGACTTACAACTTTTGCCAAAGCCAAGTTTGCCAAGTTTCCCATCCTTCTTATATGCAGCCATGAGGATAACAAAACTATGATTTGGATACCTTAGCGCAATGTTTCCTAAACTTTTTTGGCCGCAACCCTGAACACAGACTTTTTGGGGCCTGCCAATCCCCAGGGTGGAAACAGAATTTTATTTTAATTTAATAATCAAGTATAATTATCCCACCATCCCATGACCCTCCGGAGAATCCCTGTGACCATGGGTTTGGGAAACCACTGCCTTAGCCATTGGTTGGCTCAGCATCAGCAATTGAAATCATTCGGTTTTTATTGTCTTATTCAAATCAATAAAATGACAATATTCTTTCAATTTAATTTTTAAATAGCAGAATTCTACATTGAATGGAACATATCCAAAAAACATAAAAGATATTCTGTTAATTTGACAGCACAGCATCAGAAATTACATTTTGTTGGCTCAATTGAACATA
>VCCN01001590.1:2907730-2918668 GCA_006491835.1 Architeuthis dux
ATTAAGACAAACTTAATTTAAAGGTTGCGCATCAACCATAACGTAACACTTGTTTTTACAGTGGAAAAACAAAGTCAACTCCACTCCAGCATCCAGCTTAGACTGGAGTTTGATAAAATAAGTTGATGCCATTCTAACCTACAATCCTCTATAGGCATTGATGTTCTTCAGGCAACCAAATAGATGCAGGCCCGTACAACGCTGGTAATAGGCCCAGGCCAGATGGAAAATGTAGGCCCCTACTTCAAACTGCTCATTAAATATTTTTGTAATCAAATGCTAAATACATATGATTTATGTATGGGTATATACTTGTAGATGTAGTGTACATGATGTACTTACAAATAACAGAACAGAATAAAAGAACTAGCATTCCAAGGGAAATTATGAATCATGCTGTGTTGGGGGTGATCAATTAAAAAGTTGGAAAAAGGAGTGATCAATGAATAAATTACTTATCTGACTTTTTGTTGGGCAGTGATCACTAAAACAGGTCTGAATTTTCAAAAGAAACAAGCGGGCACAAACTAGTGACCAATTTAGCATAAACTTACATTGCATTTACTCCTATTTAGGGGAGTAATTTTTTTTTTTAAAAAACAAAAAAAAAATGTTTTCCCTACTCATTGAGGGAAGTGCATGTGCAAAATTACAAGTTTCTACTATGAACGGTTAGGGCTGGGTGAGGTCCAGGTACCTAGATAGATGCATATAAATGTCAGAACACATGAATAACCTAAACCCAGCAATAAACCAGTGTTGTGGGTAGCAGTGATTAAACAGAACAATTTATAAAAAAAAATAATGGCAAGCAATTTTATTCAAAGACAATAGAGTACAGTACCTAATAAGAAGCAGTAAATACAATAGTATTTTCCTCTACCTGGGGGAGTAGGCACCCTCAAAACCGTAGACCCATGACAACTGACCCACATAGATGATATGAAAGAGAAAGCAAAAACCCACTGTAATTTATTTAGAATTTTGTCCACAAATAATTACTGTCATTTATTATGTTAAGAGACTGAAAGCTTATGTTGGGCCGAGGGCGATTCTATTTCTAATCAGTTGCAGACATCAGCTTTGAGTTTAATCATGTTATTTTTTAATTCAAAAGCTAATCTTTTTAAATATCAGACCTAATGATATCATTTAATGCAGAGCATTAGAGAGAGAATGTTCCAAAGGCACTTGCTGTTCACAATGAAGTTATCTTAGCACATTTTACAAGCATGTAGATACGACTCAGCTTTTCTTCAGTTTTGCTTTCAGCATGTGCGATATAATATAAAAGCTTTCATTGTTTGTAGTTTGGTTTCTATCACACTAAAGCAAACAGAAATAGAAGAAGGAGGTAAAGCAACTGTTTCTGTGTATGTGTATCTACATCACTAATACTACTACTAAAGCTGCTGCTGATTGCTCAGTTAGTAGCATGAGAAACAATTCCACTAAATATAGGCATCTCTGTTTTTTTGTGAATAAAACTGATGTTTCTTTCATTAAAATGAAATTTGTTATTGATTTGGAATTATTAACAAACAGAAAATATGAAGAGGTGAAATCAACAGAGATAAAAAAAATGTTGTTCAAGGTGTGCGCTTTTTTGTTTACAATAAATACTAGCATTCCAAGGGAAATTATGAATACTGCCACGCATATATGCTGTGTTGGGGGTGATCAATGAATAAGTTACTTCTCTTGCCTTTTGTTGAGCACTAAAAAGTCGAGATTTTCATGAACACTGCTGGACACAAACTAAGGGACCAATTTAGCATAAACTTACATTGCATATTGAACCCCCCCTCTAAAAACCTATTGGGGGGGGGTCAAAAAACAAAATAAGCATTTCCCTACTCATTGAGGGGAGTGTGCATGCAAAATTTCAAGTTTCTACTATGAACAGTTAGAGCTGGGCAAAGTCCACATATATACATAGATACATATAAATGTCAGAACACATGAATAACTTAAACCCAGCAATAAACTAGTGTTGTGGGTAGCGGTGATTAACATCTATACTAAAACATATTTGTATAATTTATCCATACATAAATAATGCTATCATTTTATATTACAGGTGTGATTTGACCCTGTTTACAACAAAATAAGGGATATCTGAAGCTAAAGAATCACATCTGTTTTGGCTTTGTTTCAAATGGCCACCTATCTAGCTTAGGGAATATAACCACAAATATATCATGTATATCTAATCACATGCTCAAAACCATTAAATTATTACAGTTATAACATGGGTGTTGGCATCAAAGAGAGCCAACTGCATTATAACCAAGCTGTGAAAACCAGGGTTGCCAATTTAGCTAGACTAATATTTGGGGGTTCACCATCCACCTACATTATATCGTAAACTATGCTTTAACGAACCGCGTTATAACGAGGGAGGCCTGTATGAGCTTTTTCAAAAACATCATGCGATGCACCTGGACACATCCTCAGTGATGTGTCCTCGAGTTATTTGGGTCTTCATCAATAAGACACTCTCACCCAGGCGACCCAGCCGGGGTTGATCAAGCCACAACTTGTGTGCAGGTAGCACTACCTCAACCTCAACTCCTAATCCACAGCCACCAAACCCTGGTCAGACCACATTTAGAATAGGCAAGCATTATCTGGTCTCCACACACCAAATAAATACTGAGAAATGGGTTGCAGAGGAGAGCTACGAAACTGGTGCCACAACTAAAAGACCTGCCATATGAAGACAGACTCAGAATACTACAGCTACCCACTCTACAATACAGAAGATTGAGAAGGCACCTCATACACATCTACAAAATGACACACTGCATGGTAGAAATGGGTGTAGACACTCAGTGTAAGATGTGCATACAGAGAAAACTCATGCTACAGAGAACACTAAAAAAAAAAAAAACAGAGGTCACTGTCACAGGTCACCACCACCCTGGTATTAGAGACAGATTCATGACATCAAGATCCCTTTCAGACAAAACGGTAAACTGTTTCTGTTAACATGTTCAAAAACAACCCATCAAAAGAAACTAGCTTACCATACAAATATAAACATTTCTAAAATACTCACACCTTAAATGCCAACCCCTATTACACCTGTTAGATGTATCTTCAGTTGGTACTCTTTATGATAAATAAAGTAACTTCTGATGCCTTGGTGAACTTGATGACCCTTTGCCTATTGGCTCCTGTGATGCCCACCATGTTGCAGGCCCAGAAGAGAGACCACCCTGCAAACCCGGTATACTCCCATTTATTTATAAAACATATCAATACTAGCAAAATATATCATCATATGGATAGTTGAACAATAGTAAAAGCAGGAATATCTAGAACTAGCATTTCAGGAGAAATTATGATGTGTTAGGGGTGATCAATTAAAAAGTTGGAAAAAGGTGTGATCAATGAATAAGTTACTTCTCTCACCTTTTGTTGGGCACTAAAAACCTATTATGGGTGGGAATTTTCAAAAATAAAAAAGAATTTCCCTTATTCATTGAAGGGAGTGTGTGTATAAAATTTCAAGTTTCTACTATGAACAGTTAGGGCTGGGAAAAGTCCAGATACATAGATAGATATAAATGTCAGAACATGAATAACCTAAACCCAGCAATAAACCAGTTTTGTCTGTAGCAGTGATTAATAGTGAGGTTTTTATTACTGCAACTTTTAATGTAGTACAGTTATGGTATTGCTGTACAAATTAATCTAACTAAGTATAAGCTGAAAAAAAAACAAAAAAAAAACATACATTAAATTATATGATCTTGAACAGTGCGGTTTTGAACAGTGCAGACCAATCTTTGAGTACTATTCAAGGTATTGCTGTATAAATAAAACTTCTTTAGTTTTCATTGTAGGAAGAATTTATCGAAAAATGTAAAATAAAGCGCAACATTCTTTTTAAATAACAATATCCAGTCGCATCCAATAAAAGTCTGTAAGGAGACAGTTATCTTCTTGAGTCTACGATTACTTGAAGCAAATTTAGGCTAAGTCCAGGACCAAGATGAAATGCGATGCTTTTATTACTGTACGAGTAGTGCACTATGTGAAGAGGGTGGTGGTGGTGGTGGTTTATTGTTTCTTGGAAGAAGAGTGAAATGAAATCATAAAGCTGAAATGGCTGCAGTCAGTGATAGCAATCAGATCTGAATCTGCTAGAAGGACAAAGAGGATCACACAGAGCAATAGAGACGATCAGATAGGTGGAGGAGGGGGTAGAAGAGAGACAGAGGCAGCAAAAGGATAAGATGGTTCACATAGATAGAAAAAAATGATTAAAAAGACTGATACATAAAAAAAGCTATTGAAAATGTGTGTGCGTATGTGTGAGTCTGTCTGCATGTATTTATTGCGGATGAAGACACAAGGAGGACCTGGTGGTCATTATTCGGGAAATTTCACGCCAGACTCTTCGACAGATCCTTTCAGCACAGATCTGCACTGAAAAGCCAGACATCTTTCTTATCTTTCATTTCCCTCATCACAAATTTAGTTTTGATCGCCTTTGATGTGGAATTTTGCGGCTGAGAGAGAGGCTTGAAGCCATTTTTCACGCAGGCTCTTGTTCTGCTGCCACACCCACCTCATGTGGAACGGACATTGATCATAAAATAAGTAGAAAAGATGGCATGAAAAGATTGGAGATTTTTTTGTTTACAAAAACAGTCGAAACAAAGCATATAGATAAGTGGAGGTGCAGAGCTGTGTAACGGTTACGGGGCATGGAAAACAGCAGGGCTGAGTTCAGGCTTCAGCTGATACTGTTTATATTCACTTAGCAGAGAAGGATACTATGACAGAAAAAAACTACAGCTTGGCAGTTGCTATAGCCGGTCCCAAGCTTGGGTAAAAGAGGCAGGTTGGGTGTTGAGCTAGCAACGCCACCGTAAAACCTACTTGCTACTGAAACTACAGCAGAGTGATTGTGGCCTTATGTTCCACAAGGAGGTAGGCAGATATTTATTCAAACCAGGTAGATATTGCAGATTTCACAAGTACACAAATATACGTATATGCAATAGAGTAAGGAAGATCGTGTTACTCCAACCTTTCAAGCGAGGAGAACCTGCTTGCATAACCAGCATCTGAAATCCTGGCTTGTACTTGGAGTTGAACACAAAACCACTGACATCAGATGCAGATATACCACCCCCAGCTACCAAGTAGGCCCTGTCAGCAGGCAGAGAGTTAATGGAAGAGTAATAGAGACGAAGAGAGAGACAACAACAACACTATAGAGAGGAAAAGAAGAGGAAGAGGAAGAAGAAGAAAAAGAAAGAGTTACTTTGCGAGGAAAGATAGAAAATGAGAAAGGAAGCTTCTCGAAGCTGTGAGAGTTCATTTGGTGCCAATAACCATTAGTAGAGTGAAAGCAGAATTCTTCAAAAGAAACACACAGGGACATGTACGGAAGAGGTAGGGAGTGAATGGGAACAGGTGGGGGGGGGGCAGTGGCCAGTAGCCCACAGTGATAGCAGTTGTTGGCTATATTAGGTTTTGCTAAGAAGAGACAAAGTAATTGAAAATAAAGTGAGGAAAGAAAAGAGTAATAGGCAGAAAAAGATCATCTTATGTGGATCAGAGATTAGAAATGAACAACAGGAAGGAACGAAAAAGAAAAAGATACCAACAGTATTAAAAGAATTGGAAACCGGTCTGATTAGTCGCTCAATAGAAACCGTCATGTGACCAATGTCTTTTGGCAGCATGACATGTTGGGGGGGGGGTGATCAATTAAACAATGAATAAGTTACTTGTCTTGCCTTGCATTTTGTGTAGGGGGTGATCAGTTAAAAAATTGGAGAAAGGGGTGATCGATGAATAAGTTACTTCTCTCGCTTTTTGTTGGGCAGTGATCACTAAAAAAAAAGTCTGAATTTTCAAAAAAACATGCATGAACATACGTGCCATGTTAAGAAGTGATCAATTAGAAATATTGGGAAAAAAAGGGATGATCAATGAATAAGTTGCCTTTCGTGTTGGGGGTGATCAGTTAAAAAAATTGGAGAAGACGGTAATCAATAAATAAGTTACTTCTCTCGCCATTTCGCCAGGAGTAAATAAGGTGATCACTAAAAAAATTCTGAATTTTCAAAAAGACATGCATGGACATGCATGCCATGTTATGGGGTGATCAATTAGAAATATTGAAAAAAAAGGTGATCAATGAATAAGTTTTTTCTCTCGCCTTTTGCGTTGGGGGTGATCAGTTAAAAAATTGGTGAAGGGGGTGATCAGTTAAAAAATTGGTGAAAGGGGTGATCAATGAATAAGTTACTTCTCTTGCTTTTTATTGGGCGGTGATCAAAAAAGACCTAATTTTCAAAAAAACAAGCATGAACACTGCTGGACACAATTTAGCATAAACTTACATTACAAAGTGAAACCCCCCACTAAAAACCTATTTAGGGAGGTAATTTTCAAAAAAACAATAACAAAATCTTTCTAGGTATAATAAGAAGCAAATGTTGAAATGGTCAGTCCTCCAATTCCATTGGTGCGGCCTGTACACAGGATACATACATAGCCAGATCAACTTAAAAACTGAAGAAACCTATGTTGACAGTTTTGGTGACAGTTTCGGTTGACAGTTACTAATAAGAAGAATGAAATGCGAGTAAATTGAGAAAGCAATATTGAAGCAGAGGACATTTTCCCTCAGGGTTTTGGCAAGTATTTTGTTATTGCCATCCCAAGATAAACTATGTACAGAATTCAAAGTGCAGAATTACTGTCTCATCCATTGTGATGAAGTTTTGCATAACATGGATATTTTGATATACATTAGTGACTAAACAATTTGACTGCATTTTTGGGATGATCTACTATTATAAGACAACTAGTACAGTACCCATCAAAAATCATAGGATTATTTATGTATGGATAAATTATACGATTACAGGTATACCTTGATTAGTGCAGTTAATTTATTACAAAATTTTCTGTACTGTTCAAAACCGTACTGTTCAAGGTCTTATTATAATTTAATGTGGGTTTTTTCCAGTTTATACTTAATTACATTTATTTGTACAACAATACCTTAACAGTACTGAATGAAAACGAATTTTGTTTTTAATATGAGAAAAACATCAGTTTTATTCATGAAAAAGCAGAGATGCCTATATTTAATGGAATTGTTTTCCATACTACTACTGAGCAACCAGTAGCAGCTGTAATAGTAGTAGCAATTTAGATGTGAATACACAGACAGTTGCTTTACCCCCTTCCTCTGTTTGCTTTAGCATGACAGAAACAAATAAACAAAAAGTGACATAGGCTTTTATATTATAAGATGATTCTTTCAAACTAGCATCCTCATCATAGTTAGTTGGTTTCATTCCCAAGAGCCTTCCATCTGTTGCATTCTGTAATCTTCAAGGAATTTTGAATAGCCTTTATTCCATCCAGCAAAACGGTATATCATTCACATCCTTTGTATTCTGTCACATCTGTTATTCTTTTTAGGGATTTTTTTGAATCAATAATTATCAGTTTACTCTTTCTCTGAAGGTTACCAAATGTGGCAGAAACATTGTGATAAAAACAACTAAGATGAGGATGCTATGCTAAAAGAATCACTATAATATTGGAGACACCATCTTAGAAATACAGCTGCTAACATCAACAGTAACTAGCATTCCAAAGGAAATTATGAATCACCGACACCTATATATGCTTTTTTTTCCTTGTAAATTAAACAGTGGTGGTGAACAGTGATCATTAAAAAGTCCAAATTTTCAAAAAAAACAAGTGAGAATTCTAAGGGATCAATTTGGCATAAACTTACATTGTAAATTGAACCCCCACTAAAATCCTATTTTTTTAGGGGGGGGGGTTAAAAAAAACAAAAATATCATTTCCATACTCATTGAAGGGAGTGTGTGTGTGCAAAATTACAAGTTTCTACTGTGATCGGTTAGGGCTGGGCGAAGTCTGGATACATAGATACATATAAATGTCAGAACACATAAATAACCTAAACCCAGCAACAGTGTTTAAACTGGTCTGTTGTGGGTAGTGGTAATTAAAGATTAGAAAGCATTCAGAGAGCGCATACTTCTGCCAACGTCATACACTAACTAAAAACTCAATGAAAATAAAATATTAAAAAACAAGGAACAGAACTTCAAATGTACAAATATTGAGTTACCTCCTTTGAAACTTGAATTAAGCCTTTCTATTTATTAACTGTTTGTTTTAACCTCTTGCAGAATAATAAAAATATCTCTCAATCAAAGACAAATTCCTGGATCCAACCCAAAATGTAATCACTTCTCCCGTAAGCCATGGCCCACGCTTCCACAAAATTTCATTCAGAACTTTTGGAGATATCATGTGGACAGACAGACCCAAATGAATATATATACCTTTCTAATTTCATTGGCAAAGGTAAAACAGAAAAAAGGGAAAACTGTCAAGTCCTACTTAGATTTCACATATTTCATTTCTAGCTGACGAAGCATAAAATAGTAATCTCAACGCTTGTATTCTAAGCAATATATATAAAATGTTGAGTGATAGCTCAGTGGTGAAAGCTTTGGACCAGAAGACATAAGGTCTGTAGGTTATTACCAAAATAAATTCCAAAATATGTAAACTATATATATCATCATCATCAGCCATTATAAGTCCACTGCTTGACAAAGGCCTTTCCCCATCACCTTCCATGACAAATTATCTTGTGCTAACCTCTGCCAAGTCTTACCAGCAAACTTTTCTATCTCGTCCCTCCATCGTGTCTGGTCTTTTCCTACTGAGTTTACTGCCCCATGGACACCAATTGTTTAGTCTTTTCCCCCCATCTATTGTCATTTCTTCTTGCTAGGTGACCAGCCCATCTCTATTTTTGCTGTTTAATTATTTGTATAATATCCTGAAGTCCTCCCTCTGATCCATGTTGATCTTTTTCTATCTCTTAGAGTTATCCCTAGCATTGCTCTTTCCATGGCTCTCTGTGCTATTCTAAGTTGGTTTTCAGCTTACTTTCCGAACACCCTATTTCACTGCTATAAATTATAAGCCAACCAACTAAGGCAAGACCAGGGTTAAATACATCTGAATTTAGTTCATCTTCTATCTGGTGATGTGCGGTAGTTTACCCCATGGAGGATAGAGACTTTAAACAGCAACATATTTACCATTGCTTACCTTTTTTTCAGAAAAAAATGCAGAATTTTTTTGACGAGGAATTGAAAATTTGCCTTCTTATTGAGCTGCTGTTAATGATAAATAGTATTTAATTAAACATCACTGTCATTTGTTTTTATCTCCTTTTTGAAAATACGTAATTAGTTTCCGAACACGAAAATATGTATAACTACTCTCTGAACACGAAAATATGTATAATTACACCCGAACACAAAAATATGTATAATTACTCTCTGAACACGAAAATATGCATAATTACTCTCCGAACACAAAAATTGATAAATAGTATTTAATTAAACATCACTGTCAATATTTGTTTTTATCTCCTTTTTGAAAATACGTAATTAGTTTCCAAACACGAAAATAGGTATAATTACACTCCGAACACAAAAATACGTATAATTACTCTCCAAACACAAAAATACGTATAATTACTCTCCAAACACAAAAATACCTACAATTACTTTCCGAACACAAAAATACGTATAATTACACCCAAACACAAAAATACGTATAATTACTCTCCAAACACGAAAATACGTATAATTACTCTCCAAACACGAAAATATGCATAATTACTTTCGGAACACCCTAATAGATTTTGAGTATGTAACACTTTAATATTTATACAAAAAATTTTTTTTAAAAAAACAAAAAAAAACGGTGGCGATAGGCAATTCGCCCATCTCTATGTATTGGACTCTTTTAGTGATGTAATAGAATATTTTATTTCAAACTTGACAAATAAAATGCCATAATTTATCTAGGCTTTAAATTATTTTTAACTCCCTGGAAATGGATAGAAGACAAGTCACAGAAGATGCTGCCAGATGCTGTGCTGCAAGAGCTGCATATATGAGACAGTAAAGAACAAGCCAAAATGCTGAACAACGAGCGCTGATACCAAACATCATTTTCTGATGGCACAGGTAAACAGTACTGATATAAACATGATTCATGTTCAAGCCTGGGTTGAGCCATCTCATGTATGACCAATCATTGTTTCCACCATCATGTCTACAGAGCCAAAGGAAGACACGTCTACAGAGCCAAAGGAAGACAAGTCTACAGCAAAAGAATGCAAGCTGGACTAATAAACAGGACACTAGTAAGTGGAAACAACCAAATAGTTTCTTTCTTGGTTGTCTGCCATTTCGAATGACTTATGCCAATGCTCTGAAAAATATGCAAGCACACTTTAGATACCTACGCGCAATATGCAAGTAGACACAACAAAATATGCAATATATAATTACAAAAGAAACAAAACAGACCTATATAGATTAACATATCTATAAATGAGCATACATACACACAAAACATTCTCACACTAACACACTTATTTCAAGAGATATAATCTACACATTCACCAATTATACAAGCACATGTGTACAAAATTCCTACCTGTATTCACGGGTATAAATAAAAGACAAAGCCTGTGTGATAATGGTTACCAAAATATTAAAAAAACAGTTCCCTGTGAGAAACATGAAACTTTTAGCATAACCTAAAAATATCCCGAGGATATGCACTTGACTTACCCTAATTTCAATTATAAAGACAACTAGTTAATCCCGTAAAATAATTCAGATATATTTGGATTTCTATGAAATGATTTTTTTTTTAGAATAGAAACTACTGAACTTGTTTCAGCAGAAGAGTCCATTGTTTCAAATGGTGAGTAGGAGATATTTTTATCAGCAAAATTGTTACCTTTCATCGGAAGAGTCCATTGTTATGGACGGAAAAACAGAAAAAACTAGCATTCCAAGGGAAATTATGAATCAACGCCAC
>VCCN01001590.1:2925519-2936353 GCA_006491835.1 Architeuthis dux
TAAACAGAAGTTTTTAATTTCAAAGGAGGTAACCCTTATATACACAGAATTCAGGCCTGTTGAGCAGCAGAAGCCACATCGGGTTGAACTCTGCACATGTCGATATGAGCTGCCTCTTTGATTTTTCTCTGCTCTGCGTTCTGTCAATAATCTGGACTTCCTCCCAGTGGTCATCTTTCTCTCTCCGGATATGTTGAGCCATTCCAGAACTATTTGAAAACTAATAAGGTATATATAACTTTCGTTGACCAAAACTTGGGAGGAGTTAAAAAAAACTGGGTTATAAATGAGAGGAATTCAAGGAAATGCATTTCTCCCCTTAATATTCCCTTCTGAAATGTGGAGGGGGGGTGTCTTATATGCCATCAAATACATTAGGTCTTTTACTGAGAAGAAGAAGCCTATTTGGTTATTTATTGTGTATAACTGTGTTACTACTAAGACATCAGTAGTAGTAGTGATGAACACACAAACACAGTAGCTGTTTGCTTTAGCGTTTGGGATCACTGACACACGTTTTGCTTTACCCCCTTCCTCTCTGTTTGCTTTAGCGTGACAGAAATTAACCAAAAAACAAACCAACAGACAAAAAAGTGACATGGGTTTTTATATAATAAAATAATATATCCCAAATTAAGAAATTTAGTTGATAAAACAAAAAAAAAACATTTGTAAAACCTCGACTCATTGTGCTATGGGAAACCTGTCAGATATCATGTCACTTGATATCACCCTACCTGAATGAGTAACACATGTAGAGTTTAACTTTTTACTTAAAAGCCTTTAGACACATTATGAAAAAAAAAAAACAGAAAATTTAAATTTCATCATTAACTGCTTTATACCATTGTGTATATTTGTGTACTTGTAAAATCAAAACAGGATGTAGCAAGAGTATCTGCTGACAGCAATTCGTAACACCATCACCAGTTGACCAAAGGTTTTGTGAGGAGACTGAATCAGATTAAAATTTGAAGACAGAATATGTTTTAGGATAGACTTGTGAAAAGGACATGGTCTAGTGCAGAGGGTCAGCAACCTTTTTGCCTCTCCGGGCCAGATTGCGTATCAATCAGTGGACGGTAGGCCAGATAAATGCCATAAAAAGCTTGAAATATGGGAACTATCCACTTAAATGCATCTAGCTATATTTTGCCTCAAATCAATGAATAATGCATGCTAGATCTTCAATGTACTCAGGGGTCACCAGTCTTTCTGCCACTGCTGGCCGGATTGCATTATTAATGAGGACGTTGAGCCATATAAATGCCATAAAAATGCTTGAAATCTGGGAATTATCCATTTAGATAAATCTAGTTATATTTTGCCTCAAATCAATGTATAACATATGCTATAATATCATTTGTGCTTAACCAAGGATGCCAATTAGCAATCAAAGGACTCAATTTAGTCACAATTACAATCAAGGCATCTTTTGAATCTATTAAAAAGATACAAAGAATCTTTAAAACATAAAAAATATGAACATGATGCATTGAACAGTGGTAAATAGAGTATAATGGAAGAGAAAACTTCCTGATTTTAATGTAAACAGTCGATGAATCAATGTGAAACTTGATACTGTTTGTTGCTTGAAAGCTTCTCAATATTGGATATCAGACTTGATGCCAAGAGCAAGACATTATCTAGATGGGCATCAGTCAATCTTGTTCATAATTAAAACGTAAAAGTTAGTCCGCCTTCCTGTCATTCGAATATACCAGCATTTGGTTTAGAACAAAACGGAATCTGGAGCCAGTGTAACAAGACACCATGCATAATCCATCAGTTTAGTAGCCTGAAATACTCAAAATAAAGAAAAATCATTTGTGGACCGGTTGAGCATAGTATCATAATATTTGCTCTCAGGCCAGTCAAAATCCAATTGTGTCTAGTGTAGGAATCAGATTAGAAAAAGTAAAACTATTTCAAATGTTGAAAGGTTTGTCTAACCCATGTCTAGTGTATGAAAAGGTTGTCTAACCCTGTATGAAAATGTTGTCTAATGCTGGTCTAGTATGAAAAATGTTGAAAGGTTTGTCTAACACAATCTAGTGTATGAAAAGGTTGTCTAACCCTGTATAAAAAGGTTGTCTAATCCTGGTCTAGTATGAAAAATGTTGAAATGTTTGTCTAACCCTGGTCTAGTGTATGAATTAGTAGTATAGTAAAACTATTTCAAATGTTGACAGCTATTGAGTAAAGCAATATTCAACCTTCTTTACAAGCTAACCTTGCAGATCTCATAGGACATTGATTTAGACATCCTTGAAAGTATCAATGCTCCTTTTCATGCAACATATTATGCATTGGCTGACCAATATGTAAACAGGTCTATTTTGCTAAGATAAGACCAGTTTATTCATTTTCAAATATGATGTCAATCCTTATTTTGAGGACTAAGACTCATTCTCATTTACTTATAGCTTGCCAGTGACTATGATCAAGATGGTGATAGGACAAAGCAGGAAGAGAATTACAAAGGTTATCAAGTGACATCAGTAGCCACAATGAAAATCTGGACTGAGAAATCATTTCCAAAGGGGCATGTTTGGAAGGGCCTGGACTTTATGGTGTGTGGAGTAGCCTGCGATAATTGTCATGTAAAATAATTTTCCGTCTGTCGTACGAAACTACGGCTTCAAATTATTTCAATTACTGCTTTTAGTGTTGACAATTTAGACATTTTATATCTAAATTTAGATCTATTGCCAATTTACATATTTTATATCTAAATTTAGATCTATAATCTGTAGTTTTTTAATATATTTTTATTAGATTTCTCATGAACCGCTGATCAAAACAACTTCAAACAGGACACTGCACTGTTTTGTGTACTGACTAATATATCTGGCAAATGTAAACTTCGTACAATGGCCAGTTGTCGAGTAATCGCAGTGCATACATGCAGACACACCCACACCCACACAGATTTCTTCAATTATAGTGTGGCGAAGAGATGGAAATGGACTTGCCCAGAGGAGGTGGCCTGCTGTCTGTCTTGTGGAGGGTCCGGGAAGCAAAAGCCAAAAGAACGAGTCGTCAACAGATGTAGACGAGGTGGAGCGTCAGTAACACGGATGTGGCAAGCTTTTGGTTATAAAATGCCAGGTGGCAACAGTTCGTCAGTTCGTTCTTGGCTCGCCACCCGAAGCCACGTTGGAGTGTACTTGTACTGTGAATTATGTTGTAGTGGCTCGGAGTTCATGACAGCTTACCGGTGATAAACTAGGAAGTGTCCCTTGAAGGAATCGTTCCATTGCTGCGACATTGACGTGCCATTTGAATTATTGCATCAAACTGTGTTTTTCCGCCAACCCCTTGAAAACTACATATAGTTAGATGTCTTTTCTTGCATTAAACAAAATTGTTGATGTACACAACAGATCTACCTACAAGAAAGCAATTAAATTCATTAAATAATCCTATATATTATTCTGCTTGTATGACGCTTTCTAATTATTATTCATTTCTTCTCTGGTGTCTTCTCATACCAATAAAACTTGTTGATTTATTTATTTTAACATGCTCTTGGGTTTTATTACTCGTTTCCCCTTTTGATGTTTCACCACTTACAAAATGAGTAAAGAAGGCAAGGAGTCTATTGCTGTCCACAGGAACTAAAACACAGTATCTTACAATAATAAACTTTACATTCTCATATCTTTCAGCCTTTTTCCTCTGAATTGCTAAGCAAATTATGGATATCAGTCTCCTTCCAAATAAGAATTTGTTGAACTCTATAACTTTGTAATTTATTTATGTAGATCTGACGTGGAGTTAGTATTCAATTTTCCTGGTATAAAAACAGGACCATAATGGTAGTTTCAAAGGATGGATGGTGTGTTTGAATAGATATAAGTCATCTAGCTGTCTGGGTCTGATTTACGGGTCAATATTTTAGTGCAGCAAGTAATATTCTCACCTTTGAAAAAAGATGCCCAAACCAGAGACTATCTTAGAATTAGACTGTATATCTGTGTTCATATGTATATGTGAATATATGCACATCTGCACATAAATAAAACTGTCTACTAAATATACTACGAGGCTGTTTAGTTCTTTGTTAGCTAATTTTTTTTATTTATTACTAAACAGTAAAACAAAACTTTTCTGGTACATTCTATAATTTGGAGAAGAATAATTATCAGTTCTAGGGTTATTCTCACTACTGAACTCACTACGTAGCTTTTGTTGTTACCATAATCTTTCAGATAATTCATTCTACAGCCTTCTTCATGTGTACAGTCCATAAGGAAAGATAGGGATTCTGTTTTCTTCAGAAAATGGTAGCAAATAAACTGTCAGGCTCAGCTCATTCCTAACAAAGGTCATCCATTCTCAGCAACCCATGTAACACAAGTTATTCAACAACATTATTAGAAACTGTCACCAAAACTGTCAACATAGGTTTCTTCAGTTTTTAAGCTGGTCTTGTTATGTATGTATGTATCATGTGTACATGCCGCAGCTAGAGGGCTGAAAATTTGAAAATTTACTCCCTATTATGTCTAGAAAAAACAATTTTTTGCTTTTTGAAAATACCTCCCCATAATAGTTTTTTTGTGGGTGATACAATTTGCAATGTAAGTTTATGCTAAGTTGGTCCCTTAGTTTGTGTCTGCCCGCATTCAAGCTCGTTTTTTGGTGATCACTGCCCAATAAAAGGCGAGAGAAGTAACTTATTCATTGACTTCACCCAGACCTAACCATTTATAGTAGAAACTTGAAATTTTGCACACACACACACACACACACACACACTCCCCTCAATGAGATGGGGAAAATGTTTTGTTTTTTGAAAAATTCCCCTCCTAAATATGTTTTTAGTGGGGGAGGGGGTCAATTTATAATGTAAGTTTATGCCAAATTGATCCCTTAGTTTGTGTCCAGCAGTATTCACACTTGTTTTTTGAAAACCTTGGACAATTAGGTGATCACTGCCCACCACCACTGTTTAATTTACAAGGTAAAAAGAAGCATATATAGGTGGTGGTGATTCATAATTTCCCTTGGAATGCTAGTTTTAGTTTCTTTTCATAGCAACCACTCAGACTATCACTCTACGGCAGCGAGTAAACAGTGAATATCAGGAATAAAGGATAAGCTTTCAGTAAGACACAAACTCACATCCCTTTTCATTCAGGAAACCTGGTTATCCGTACCAGCTGCTCTTACTGATTGAGCTACGAGAACCCTATGGTTGGTAGAAGATTGAATCTAACCTTTAAACCTACCCTTCATTTTCCCCAGTTCGATTGATTGATTGTTTTGTTTAACGGCACATCAACCCTTGGTGGGTCATTTAGTGCCGAATTCAGGAGGGGGGAGGGGATCCCATGTCCCCGTGACTAGAGCCCCAGTTGGAGCAAGGGTATGAATAACCCAGCTTCACCAAGCCAAAAGGGATGCGAGTTCATGTCTATCTGAGAGTTCATCCTTTATTTCCAATCCGCACAGTTAATTCACTGCCGTAGACTGACAGCCTAAGTGGTTTCAATGAAAAGCAACAAAAATTAAGATGAAAGAAAATACAAGTCAGAAGTAATAACTAGTATTCCAAGGGAAATTATGAATCACCGCCACCCTTATATGCTGTGATCAATTAAAAAGTTGGGAAAAGGGATGATCAATGAATAAGTTACTTCTCTCACTTTTTTGTTGGGCTATGATCACTAAGTACTGAATTTTCAAAAAACAAGTGGGCACAAACTAGTGAGCAATTTAGCATAAACTTACATTGAATATTGAACCCCCCTCTAAAAACCTAAAAACATTTTCACTACTCATTGAGGGGAGCGTGTGTGCGTGTACAAAATTTCAAGTTTCTACTATGAACGGTTAGGGCTGGGCGAAGTCCTGATACATAGATAGATCCATATAAATGTCAGAACACATGAATAACCTAAACCCAGCAATAAACCAGTGTTGTGGGTAGTGGTGATTAATAACAGTTTATTCAATTTCTTTTTTAATACTCTGGGATGTTCTACAATAATTCTCCTAATGAGGAAAGAAAATCTGCACTGGCTTGACTTATACACTTGTCCATTTAACAATTACTGACCTGAACTTTTGTTACAACACTAGATGAGAGGAAATGAAAAACAGAAATTTATTGTGTGGTAACTTTGCTACGGTCAATGAAATCCTCATTTGTAATGGACTGGGCAAAGAGGCTCATCAGGACATGTCTTTTATTATTACATTGCTGCTTGGTTACATATTCAATAAATGTTTAATGATGTTTTATTTCTGGGATGCATATTTGATCCAAATTCTAATAATCAGGTGAAGACTGTCAACCTTCTTCCCAGACAATTAATGACTTGCTACTTCAGCCACCAACTTTAATTACATCTCAGAATTCATTGGCAATTTTCCTTCTATCCCATCTGCTATTATAAATCTAAAACTAGAATGCATTCAGAGAGTACATGCCAATGCCATTGTCACTAAAAACTGAACAAGCAGATACCAGACTATGCCGTGACAAAAGCTAGTAATAACTAGCATTCCAAGCGAAATTATGAATCACTGTCACCTATATATGCTGTGTTGGGTGTGATCCATTAAAAAATTTCTGAATTTTCAAAAAACAAGTAGGCACAAACTAGTGACCAATTTAGCATAAGCTTACATTGTAAATTGAACCCCCCACCTCTAAAACCCTACTTTGGGCGGGAATTTTCAAAAAACATAAAAAACGTTTTCCCTACTCATTGAGGGGAGTGTGTGTACAAAATGGTCAATTTTTCAGCTTCTCTGATGTAGCAACCCAGTAATGACCGCATCACAGTGATGTCATCAAAAATCAAAGAGGCAGCACATATCAACATGTCAACTGAATGTATTGGTCAGACAAGTATGTAGTTCAACCGGATGTGGCTTCTGCTGCTCAACAGGCCCAAGCCTGACAAGACAAGAATAGGGAAACACCCGAATCCTACATTATAAGGGTTACCTCCTTTGAAATTAAAAATTTAAAACTCGTTTACCCCAACACATTTGGATATTACACCTGAGGAAGCCCGAAGAATGGATCGGCCAAAACGTTAACAACACAAACAACAAGGAGTTCAATTGTCAAAGAACTATTTGAATGTTAATGACCGTTCTCAAAACTATAGAAAATATGCATTATAGTTGTTTTTCAAACTGTTGGTGATGAATAATTAAATCACTGCTACCAAAGGTTTAGGTTATTCATGTGTTCACACATTTATAGGTATCTATCTATCTATGTATCCAGGATTATCCCAGCCCTAACTGTTCATAGTAGAAACTTGAAATTTTGTACACACACTCCCTTCAATGAGATGGGGAAAAAAATGCGTTTGTTTTTTGAAAATTCCCCCCCATAATAGGGTTTCAGAGGGAGGGGTTCAATTTACAATGTAAGCTTATGCTAAATTGGTCACTAGTTTGTGCCCACTTGTTTTTTGAAAATTCAGAAATTTTTAATGGATCACACCCAACACAGCATATATAGGTGACAGTGATTCATAATTTCGCTTGGAATGCTAGTTATTACTAGCTTTTGTCACGGCATAGTCTGGTATCTGCTTGTTCAGTTTTTAGTGACAATGGCATTGGCATGTACTCTCTGAATGCATTCTAGTTTTAGATTTATAATAGCAGATGGGATAGAAGGAAAATTGCCAATGAATTCTGAGATGTAATTAAAGTTGGTGGCTGAAGTAGCAAGTCATTAATTGTCTGGGAAGAAGGTTGACAGTCTTCACCTGATTATTAGAATTTGGATCAAATTTGCATCCCAGAAATAGAATATCATTAAACATTTATTGAATATGTAACCAAGCAGCAATGTAATAATAAAAGACATGTCCTGATGAGCCTCTTTGCCCAGTCCATTACAAATGAGGATTTCATTGACCGTAGCAAAGTTACCACACAATAAATTTCTGTTTTTCATTTCCTCTCATCTAGTGTTGTAACAAAAGGCCAGGTCAGTAATTGCTAAATGGACAAGTGTATAAGTCAAGCCAGTGCAGATTTTCTTTCCTCATTAGGAGAATTATTGTAGAACATCCCAGAGTATTAAAAAAGAAATTGAATAAACTGTTATTAATCACCACTACCCACAACACTGGTTTATTGCTGGGTTTAGGTTATTCATGTGTTCTGACATTTATATGTATCTATGTATCAGGACTTTGCCCAGCCCTAATCGCTCATAGTAGAAACTTGAAATTTTGTACATATACTCCCCTCAATGAGTAGGAAAAAAGGTTTTTAGAGGGGGGGTTCAATATGTAATGTAAGTTTATGCTAAATTGGTCACTAGTTTGCACCCATTTGTTTTTGAAAATTCAGACCATTTTTTAGTGATCATAGCCCAACAAAAAGGTGAGAGAAGTAACTTATTCATTGATCACCCCTTTTTCCAAATTTTTAATTAATTACCCCCAACACAGCATATATGGGTGACAGTGATTCATAATTTCCCTTGGAATGCTAGTTGATATCATGCTCACTTTTTATTGCATCTTATCTGTAATGTTTTAATAAACACTGTCAAATAAGTGAAGACAGGACAGTATTAGTGTATGTACTTATCGCTTTATCTCTTGTACTGAAGAAAAAGTTTTTCTATTGTCAGCCATAAAAAATAAATTGCTTTATACAAATTCATTTCTAACAAAGCAAGCCTGAACAAACAAACAAAAAGGCACTTGTCCAAATCCATCCATAGCAACAACAACATCATGAGAGAATAAATGTCTTATTTTGGCTTCCAGATAAACATCCAGATAAAGTTAATAGCTTCAATTATTTCTATACATTGAGAAAATTGTGTTTTGAAAGTTCTTGATCTGATCAATTATTTCGCATTATTTCCAATATCCATAGACAGAGCTAAAAGGAACATCATTTTTTTAGCTTTTTGTGTTTGACACTGCAACCTCTTGGATGAAAAGCATAAATTAAAACATAGTATAGTCAGTATTAAGTAATGTTCAACAATAAAATCCACCAAAAGGTCATAAAGATAGAAGGAGAGAATTCTAGAAGAGGTTGATGAATTCATCTACTTAGGACAGGTAATAAAGCTAGAGAAAGACCATGACTGAAATAAAACGATGCATAACGATACGTTAGAAAGCATTTGGTATGAAAGAAACATTCTGAAGAGTACCTTGCCAATGTGCCAAAAGTGTAAAGTATACAATGGCTGCATAATACCAGCAATGACTTATGGATGTGAAACATGGAAATTAACCAAACGAGCTGAAAACCAACTCAGAATAACCCAGAGAGCCATGGAAAGAGCAATGTTAGGGATAACTGGATTGAATAGCTAGCCTCACACCTAAGATGGACTGCCTTACAGTGCTAACAGTCTCCTACTTCCCTGCTATTTATCCATAGCTGAAGGGAGATGTAGATTCATGCTTTTCCTAAGAGCATTAGTGCGAAGCGAACATAAGCAACCTCAGCTAAAACTCAAAATCGCTGATTCCGATTCCGGTAACCGCACTTCCTCTATGGCATTGGCTACATACTATAATTTTACCTCAGAAGAAAACGACAATGTTAGAGAAAAGAGCAATTGATGATGTTTGCAGTGAAAGGGTTAAACCACAGCAGATTATGTATAGCAAGCAGATTTAGGTTTCCCCTTGAGGAAACAAAACGGTTCACCTTCATCCCTTAAAATGAAACTAAGGTCAGAAATGGTGGAAGATCAATAAAGAAAAAGATTCCAGGATTATGGTAGGAGATTACAACTCAAGACCATCAACTACCATGGCAACCCTTCTGACCACACATAGTGCGTTCCATCTACTTACAGTGACCATCAGTGACTCTCTCACACACACACACACACACACACACTGGATGTTATTTATTTTTTAATAGCTCTGTTACAACACAACAATTCCAACTGCAGCATACAATGTAGATACCTAAATTGGGTCACAGCCTCAAATGCAACTACAAGAAAAGCAACTTCATACAGAGGTGAATCTGGCCTGTTCAGCTGACCGTCTTCCAAAATATGTTGGGGGGGGGATCTGGGGGCATGCTCCCCACAAAATTTTGAAAATTATGTATCCAAGATTGGCTAAAATTGCATCTCAGCTACTGAAATTAAAAAGTTCAAAAAAATTCTAATGGTCTTGAAGGTTGTCATGTGTCGAGATGAAAAGATTTAAAACTTGAAAGATGCTCAGAAAACAGTATAAATAAAAATTTTTGGAAAAAATTCTTAGGGTCTTCCAGAACCAGAAGACATTGGAAGACCCCTTGGATTCATCCCTGTCATATATGTTCAAATTAGCTATCTCATATAAATTGCTTCTATTAACTAAAAAGATATATAATTTAGATAGAGTTATCTAAAGTGATAAGTAAATAAGCCAATGAATATATTCAATTTGTAGATACATATATTCTAGGTTTGTCCAGAAAGTATCCAGCCATTTTGAATATCTCGAGAATCAGTTGTGCAGCCTTGGTGTAATTTGGTAACAAATCAGATTAAGGAGAATGTGACGAGGCAGCTGATGTCGATACTGAATGAGGAATTTGCAGACTGTTTTGAAAAGTGGAAGGGACACAGGGATAAGCGTGAGGTCCCAAGGGGAGAAGGGTTGCCTTTTGGTATTTTTCAAGACCAAATTGAGCAAATTTGGTACTAAACAAAGCTAATTGGTTCCAAAAATAAAGATTTGGTACATATGTAAAATTTACAAAAGATAACAATCCCTTAAACACAAATGATAGAATACAATATAAATATATATGAACAATAGATACAAAATACGTATTTTAATCCATTTTTCCTGCAAACTTAGACTGATGATGG
>VCCN01001590.1:2937012-2947074 GCA_006491835.1 Architeuthis dux
AGTGGACTTATAACGGCTGATGATGATGATGATGATGACTACTTAATTTGGTCCCAAAACCATACAAATTTGATCTTGTAAGGCAAAAGACATCTGGCAACCCTGAAGTTGATGGGACTAAGGTGCCATTGCCCTAGATACTATTTGTACATAGCTACCTCCCCAACCCCCAGGGAAAGAATAGGTCATTTAAAACACTGATTGACTTCTGGTTACAGGCTGTCGGCTGGATAAATTTCCGATGCAAAAAAAAAAAAAAAAAAAAAAAAAAAAAAAAAAAAGCATTAAAAAAAATCTATTAAAATTAATTCTTTTCTAAATACAGCCTTAAAATGTGTGCTGAACATAGATTAAGATGTGCCGAATTTGATTATAGTTTTATTTTTTATCTTGGATGCATAGTTATAGAGTTATAAGAATACAAACATACATTACAACTTATATATAAAGGATTCTGTGTAAGCGTCATCATTGATTCTTATGAAACCTGCAAGAACTGAATTGCAGAGTTGAAAATGAGAGAAAATACTCAACAAAATACATTATTTCTATCTCATAAAAAGTGCAGAAAATAAGGTTTTTTAACATGTTATCTTCTACATGATTCCCTGGAGGGTCACAATCACTTATTTAATTTCTAGAAAACCAGATTTAGGAGCTTCTATAAATGTTGAAACAATGAATTCTTTTTCAAAAATCTTTGATCGAAGGCAAACATAACTGGTTATTATTTACTAAGCTTAGCTTTGGCATAAGGCGACAAGTATGGGCACCCAGTGAGGATCAAACTCACTACTCAGTAGTAATGATCTGCGAGACAAACTTGGTAACCATTAGAACCATGATGAGGCATATAAACATGTAATTTGTTGTTAGGCAACAAAATAGCAATTCTGACTTGATGGCCTATTTCTATTTGCACGAGCCAACATGTTTACCCAATGCCATCTCAATATTTTATTATATAATTACCATTGTTCATCGTTAATTGATGATATTCCTACAAAATAGAAAAGTATTAGAAACCGTCAACCAAAACTGTCACCAAAACTGTCGACATAGGTTTCTTCAGTTTTTAAGTTGGTCTGGCTGGCTGGCTGGCTGGCTATGTGTATATGTGTCACATGTACAGGTTCCACCAACGGAGCTAGAGAGCTGAAAATTTAAACATTTACTCCTTATTATGTCTGGGGAGGAATTTTAAAAAAACAAAAACTTTTTTTCTAAATTCCTCCCCAAATAGCTTTTTAGCGAGAGGGTTCAATTTGCAATGTGAGCTTATGCTAAATTTTTCCACTAGTTCCAGACTTTTTTTTAGTGATCACTGCCTAACAAAAGGTGAGAGAAGTAACATTCATTGATCACCCCCATTTTTCCAATTTTTTTAATTGATCACCCCCACAACAGTGGGAGGGTTCAATTTGCAATGTGAGTTCATGCTAAATTTTTTCACTAGTTCCAGACTTTTTTAGTGATCACTGCCCAACAAAAGGCGAGAGAAGTAACTTATTCATTGATCTCCCTCTTTTTTCCAATTTTTTTAATTGATCACCCCCAACACGGCATGCTGCCAAACGATGTTGGTCACATGAAGGTTTCTATTGAGTGACTAACCAGACCTGTTTCATTATATAATTGCCATTGTTCATCATAAATTGATCATATTTCTATGAAACATCCATTTCAAGCAGACATGCAGCTGAATGATTTTTATAAAAATAACACTCAAGTAAAGAAGGAAACACAATACTTGCTAATAATTTTTATTGATAAAAAAAGAAAAGAAATTTTCTTCATTTTATTTTGCTTTTTCTATTGTTTTCAATTGGATGGCATGATGTGTAACAGAGACACACCCAAATGTATTCATTGAGGTAATTGTACATCAACCGGCAATGAAAATCTAAAGCTACATGCTGAATATATAGATTTATGTCATGGAACTTTTTTAAATGCCTTTCTTAGGCTGAATCTATAAGATCTCTGGTCTAATAAACTTTTAAACAAACAGTTTGATATGTTCAAATGGTTCTTCGGACGATTGAACTCCTTGTTATTTGTGTTGTAAACACGTTTCCGCCAATCCATTCTTCGGCCTTATTCAGGTGTAAAATCCTAGTGTGATAGGTTAAACAGAAGTTATGTTTAAAGGGGAGGTGGTCCCTATAGCGCATGACCCGGGTGTTTCTGTGTCTTTGTCTTGTCGGGTTTAGATTTGTTGAGAAGTGGAAGCCACATTGGTTTGAAATCTGCACTTGTCTGGCTAATGCATTTAGTAGGCATTTTGATGTGAGCTGCCTCTTTGATTTTTCTCTGCTTCCAACATTGTTCTCTGTCAATAATCTGGACTTCCTCCCAGAGAGGAAGATGCTCACCGTTCTCTCTCCAGATGTGGTCGGCCATTACAGATTTATAACACAAATAACAAGAAGGAGTTCAATCCACCATTTGAATATTAATGACCCTTCTCAAACCTATAGAAAAAAAAGTTTGATATGTTTATAATATAATATAGAGATGTACTGGAAAATCAATCCGGTCAGATATCCGGCACCGGATTCACACAAAATCTGATATCTGAATCCGTTGGATTCCAAAGTAAAAAAATTAAAAGCCACCTCTGTTAAAAAATATTGGGTGGCTAAAATTTGATACTGGTGGCAGTGATAATTTTTTGTGAATCCGCTACTGGTACATCACTAATATAATATGATACTATAATAATAGTTCTTCCCACGCGACAAGGTATATTTGCAATGGCTTTATCTCCATTTGAACAATCCATTGTTTCTGTTCTGGTTTTTATGGGGCTGGGGTGCTAGCCCGATGTCCAACCAGGCCTGGTTAAAGGACTACCATACAGGGCTAAAGGGCTCCAACTGCCCTACTATTTACCCATAGCTGCAGGGAGAAGTGGATTCATACTTTCCCCCAAGGGAATTAGTGCAAAGTGAACATAAGTAGCCTCTGCAAAAAATTGAACTCAGTTCGCCGATTTTGCTTTCTGTGCCGGTAACCGCTATGCCACTCCGCACCTGTGTTTACTGACCTAAAATCTCATTACAAAAGTAAAAATAAATTATAATTACTGTATCTACACTTGTTAATGAAATAAAAGCTCCAATTATCAGGGTAGAGAATTGTCAGACAGCTGTGTTCACTTTTCTCATTCCACATTTTGATACTAAATTTAGCTGAAGAACTTTTAAGACAAACAGGTCAAAATATAGACAAGATTATATTCTTTTTAATAATTGTTTGCAAAACTGTTAATCACTGCTACCCACAACACTGGTTTATTGCTGGGTTTACGTTATAGTCCGAGGGCCAGCAGGATCCTATGAATAGGGTACCAAAATGTTCCTTAGGATGTCCGCATTCAGAAAAAAGATGTTCCCCCCCAAAAAAGTTGGGATGAACTACTTCATTTGCATAAAACAAACAATATTTGTGCCGGGCAAATATAGGTTCTATAGGTTCTAATAAATGTCTTTAATTATCATATTCTGTCAGATATAAAATTATGCAGCATTTGAATTCACACACACACACACACACACACACACATATATATGAAATCAAATGATGGATAATTTTATATCCGATCGACAGAATATGATAATTATAATGACATTTATTACGAAGGTCAGATGGTAGGCAGGAGCCTTTCTGACCTTCTTTAGCTCAGTCGGTAGAGCAGCACAGCGTATAGGTGGCTTCCAAGGTGAACGCGGGTTCGATCCCCGCACGGAGTTCGTTTTCTTTATTCACATTTACGATTTAGGCCGCTCGTTTAGCAGTCGCTCACACCAACGCCGGGCAAATATAGGCTCTCACTAATAAATGTCATCATAATTATCATACATATATACACACACACACACACACACACACACACACACATATATATAAAAGCCCAAGTGATTTTTTTTTTTGCTTGTTGGTTTCGGTCAGGCTAAAGCAAAGAGGAAGAGGGTAAAGCCAGGCTCAACTGTGTCTATGTGTTCCTTTCTACACCCCTACTACTACTGCTGCTGATGTCTCAACAGTAGCACAGAAACAATTCCACTGAATGATTTTTTCAGGAATAAAACTGTTTTTCTCATATTAAATAAGAAATTCCATTTTTTACCCAATTCTGTTGCCATATTGTTTTGAAATTATTAAAAAAAGTTGTGGGAAAAAAAAAAAAAGAAATCAAAAAAAACAAAAAAAAAAACAGAAAAATAAATTTTATTCTAGTCATGCATTTTTTTTTTCTTTGCAATGAATACATTTATACTAAAATATATATTTGTATAACTTAACCATGCGTAAATAATCCTGTCATTTTTTTATGAGTATTCTAGTACATAAATATATAGCATCAAATAGAACACATAGTAAATCCATGAGCGTATCGATCTGCCAAGGAAAAAATACTAATAAGCACCACACATTAACATCTATATAAAGAGTTTATGTTTTTCTGTGTATGCAAGCGTGAAACAAATCATATGGCCATATGCACAGGTACATACATACACAGGAGAGAAATTGCAGCAGAAATTGGCAGCTCCAAAGAATTCGATCCAGCCTTTTTATTTAATGTACGCTTGCAAACTGAATTTATTAAATCACTGCTACCAAAGGTTTAGGTTATTCATGTGTTCAAACATTTATATGTATCTATGTATCCAGACTTCGCCCAACTCTAACTGTTTATAGTAGAAACTTGAAATTTTGTACACACACTCCCCTAAATAGGTTTTTAGAGGGGGGTTCAATTGTATCTATCTATTCATCTGAACTTTGCCCAGCCCTAACCGTTCATAGTAGAAACTTGAAATTGTGTACACGCACTACCCCCTCAATGAGTAGGGAAAATGCTTTTTTTGATTTTTGAAAATTCCACTTGAAAATAAGGTTTTAGTGGGGGGTTTATTTTTCAATGTAAGCTTATGCTAAATTGATCACTAGTTTGTGCCCGCTTGTTTCTTGAAAATTCAGACATTTTTTAGTGATCACAGCCCAACTTTTTAATTGATCATCCCCACCACAGCAAATATGCATGGCAGTGATTCATAATTTCCCTTGGAATGCTAGTTCGGCTTGCTCTTAACCATTTTTATAAAAGCAGTTATTTACGATCGCTTGTTCAATGGGAAGTACTTTACTCGGTCGCCAGTTGCAAAAGTGAGTTTTGGTGAAGAATATTAAGTGACTCCGCCAAATGCATTCAGATAGATATACAGCTACATTTAAATGAACGGGAGTGGAAGGGGGGTGCGCGGAGACAATTTGCTTCGGGGAGATATTAAACTGCAATTGTCAGTCGTAGTTCTTCATGGAATAGGTCATTGGGAAGGGAGGAGTTGTACGAGAGGAGATTTAAAAAGGCAGACAGAGAATAAAAATAATGCAAACAGAAAGTTTAAAAGAAGATATTTAGCCCCAAGTACCACTTTGGTTTCTATTCTACCCATTTGATATCGTATCTGATGGCAGCTTTCTGGCTTTTAGTGGATCCGTTAAATAAATCAATACATGTAATGTAATTATTGTACAAGTTAGTGATACGTGTGACTGTTGTGAAGCTTTTCTTTCTAATGCAGAGGGAAAAATCCTCTTCTGTTTATTAATAAAAATTCAGGTACAGACCGGGAAAGCACAATTGAAAAGAATTTATTTTAAATACTAGATAAAGAAATTAGCATTCCAAGGGAAATTATGAATCACTGCAACCCATACATGCTGTATTGGGGGTGATCAATTAAAAAGTTGGAAAAGGGGGTGATCAATGAATAAGTTACTTCTCTCACCTTTTGTTAGGCTGTGATTACTAAAATAGGTCTGAATTTATCAAAAAAACAAGCAGGCCCCACCTAGGGACCAATTTAGCATAAACTTACATTGCATAAAGAACCCACCCTCTAAAAACCTATTTGGGGGGGGAATTTTCAAAAAACAAAAAAAATCATTTTCCCTATTCATTGAGGTGAGAGTTTGTGCAAAATTTCAAGTTTCTACTATGAACGGTTAGGGCTGGGCAAAGTCTGGATACATAGATACATATAAATGTCAGAACACATGAATAGCCTAAACCCAGCAATAAACCAGAGTTGTGGGTAGCAGTGATTAATAATCTCAAATAATTAATCTCAAAAACAAAAATGTATTATTTTGTTTTTCATCTAATATACCATATTTCTTTGTGTATAATACAATTCTTGTATAATACAAGTACTAGATATGGTGGAAAATAGGTATAAAATTGTAGCCTCTTATAACAACACTGGTACTTGATTTGGCACTACGGTTCAGCAGCCCCACATGTTTTTCTGATTCAATGTTCCAAATTTGTGTATATATATGTTATATTGTGGATGTGAGGGAATCCGACAGAATGATGGGTATGGTTAGACAATGTGGAAAAGGAAAAAAGAGTGAGAAAGCTTGTTACATCTCAAACATGTTTATTATCACGAGGATACATCTTAATGCATTTCGTCGGGGCTAGCGACGTCTTCAGAAGAAAGTTGAACATGGCAGAAGTCCTGCAGATATCCGTGTGGTCTTCTCTGTCATCAGACTTGATTTAATAAATAAAAAAATAATAATAATCATTTTTTACTAAAACTAAAACAGTCATTGCCATGCCAGCTTAGTACGAAAGTTAAAAAAATGTTAGCTTCTTTAGCGGTGATTGGTCAAATCAGTCCTTATGATGCAATGCATTTTAGACGGTTAAGTCGTCTTACTTTGCATACTAACTTTACCACCACAATACTAATCAGCAGTACCTTTAGTTTCAGATGTAATAATGGTGGATACAACTACTGAGATTCTGGCAATTTTGAGGCATTTGAACCCATAAGAACCCAGACCCATTTCTACTTGAAGGAACATTGTGGGATTCTGAGTAGGCAAATTGACACACAGTCATGTGACTGCACCAAGATGTTCGGTAAATGTCACTTAGTACACTTCAGGAGTTAAAATCAAGGATAACATATAATATTATATAAGAGACTGTGCAGATCAATTAAATTGTATGTGACACCAGTGTCACAGTGGGTTCTCATGGGTTTTAAACTGGGACTCAAAGTCACAGAAGCTGATGGCAGCATTCAGAAAGTGGAAGGAAATGAAACAATATCTGACCGTACTGACCAAAACTAGTTTAAGCATTTTAAAGGTGGTGACTTGTCCCTTGAAATAAAGCCCAGAAGATGTAATAATGGTGGATACAACTATTGAAATTTTGGCAATTTTTAGGCATTGTTTCGAGGACCGGATACATCAGTTGTTGATTATGAAGATTTAAAACACAAGGTAGAGGAGAACCCAACCACTAGCACTTGAAAATAGTCATAGATAGTTCTTAGATGTGTACATGAAATAAGCTTTGGAATAAAGGTCTGTAAAATATGAAAATACTTTTGATATGGTCTAATACAATTAACCAAAACTATTTTGCTTTCATCTCAAACTAAAGGCAATGAATAAAATTTCTGCACTCTGTTTTTCTAATCCGTGCGACCCATACTCCAAATTTTACAGATATTTATCTTCTATGTGAAGTCTGTCCCAGTGGTATAAAGGAAATATCTCTGTTATTTCTGAGTCTAAGTGAAAGGCCATTCAGTGCTCTCAGCTATTAATACCATTTCTTGACCAAATATGGCCTCACTGCTGCCACATACTTTTAGACAAACTTATTAATTATATATCCCGAAATACAGAGTTATATCTAGATGTCTGTTCGTGCTGATGGCTTGATTTGATTGATGTGTTCTTTGAGCCGATGGATTGAGGGAATACAGGAATACTTTGAATAGTGAGGGTTTTGATTTTATTTGATTGTTTTGTTTAACAGCACATCGAGCCTTGGTGGGTCATTTAGTGCCGAATTCAGTAGGGGGGAGGGGGTCCCATGTCCCTGTGACTAGAGACTTGAGGGGGGAGAATCCTAAATCCCTGTCACTGAGATAAATGCCACGAAGACCGGGATAAGCTGGTCAATGGTCAAAAGCTTCTCAGGACGAATCCTGAGCATGCTAATGGTGATCGCCTACTGACCAGCTGGCCAAGATATCCTGTGCAACTTCTCCCAGATATCTGAGCATGCCACAAGGACCCCCGAGGGCAGTGGTTCTCTGAACTTCGAGGCCATGGCGGCTTCAAAGAACAGATACTCCACTTTGATCCTAGCCACAGCCAAAATATCCTGCGCAACTTCTCCCATGACGATACCCAAGCATACCATAAGGACCCCAGAAGGGCCGTGGTTCTGAATTTCGAGGCCATGGCGATTTCGAAGTACAGATACTACACTTTGATCTTAGCCAAAAGGCCACAAAGCGATCCCGCAGGTTTTAATGTAGTACGATTAAGGTACTGCTGTACAAATTAATGTAACTAAGTATAAGCTGAAAAAAAAAAGAAAAAAACATTAAATTATAATGAGACCTTGAACAGTACGGAAAATTTTGGAACGAATTAGCTATACTAATCAAGGTATACCGTAATATCGATATTTTCAGATGAGTTATTTTTAATCATTGGAACTACTGAATGACGAAAATGTCTGTGACTCATGTTCAAGTGACACAAGAGATTTTGTGAAGGACGAGAGAATGCCAAAGATGACGAACATTGTGAACGCCCATGCACATCAAGTACTGTCACTTTATCGATGGTGACCACCATTCTGATGCCGGTTCTTGAAGTGCATGAGCATGCTCAACATTCATCATCTTCAACATCCTCTCGACCTTTACAAAATCTCTTGTGCCACTCAAACTTGTGTGCACGTGACATGCAGTCTTCCACATAAACTTCAGTTAGCATACAAAAAGATTTAGTATCCGTTTCGTTCAATTTCACCAAAAATTTCAAACTGCGTTCTCGATTTTTGAACTGACCATTTTTACGACAAGCCATAGAAACATGTCTACATTAATCATTATGTATGATATGGTCGGACTATTTGTTCACGTTTCAGTCGTGTGCCCTCCGGGCTTTGTCGGGTGTACCTGGTTCTAAAATGTGGAATCACTGTTTAGAGCACATGCTCAATTGGATATGTCACATCCCTTTTTGTATATCCTTTTTTTGGGGGGTTGTGTGTTTGGTGTCAATTCAGAGTTGCTTCACTATTATTGGAAGATCTGTTTGAGGGTTTTTTTTACATAGGAAAACTAGGTGGTTGGATGTTTGTGCCAGTTTTCGGTGTGATCTTTTTATGCGTCTCCATTCTTGTCTGAATTTAGTTAGGCAGGGATGTATTAATCATTATATATGATATGGTCAGACTATTTTTCTCATCTATGTGTTCATTTGTTCACAATGTTTCGGCCATAGGCGATGAATATCAGAAGACACGAGCGGATTGAAATTTTCAGGAATTGTTTATGCTTGCCTATTGTTCAATGTATACCACATGGTTTGCACACACGTGCTGTACTTCGACTAACCTAAGCCCAGTCTCTTCATTTAACAGCCATACCTTGTAATTATACAAGAAAACACCAAGAATAATAATCTACACATCAGTTCAATAACATTATGCATGCAAATACAGTTGTCTGATTGAGAGAAAATATTAATTATATTTTTCAACGACCCTCATATTTGTTGTTTAATTTATTAGCAACCTTCAACTGCCAACCAAAACTGTACCGGTCAACATAGGTTTCTTCAGTTTTTAAGTGGTTCTGTTTGGATGGCTAGCTATCTACTTATGTGTCATGTGTACAGGCCGCACCAGCAAATTTAAACATTTACTCCTTATGTCTTTTTTTTAAAATTCACCCCCAAAATAAGTTGAGTTTTTTTTTGTTTTTTTGTTTTTTTTTGGGGGGGGGGTCAATTTACAACATTCACACAAGAAGTAATTCATTGATCACCAGACGTTGGTTATGTGATGGTTTCTATTGAGTGACTAACCATTTGTGGTATTTGTATTGCAAGGTGCCAGAACTAAGAAAGAAAGGAAGAAAAGGCAAGGAGCCAGAACTAAGAAAGGAAGAAAAAGGCAAGGAAGAAAAGGCAAGGAGCCAGAACTAAGAAAGGAAGAAA
>VCCN01001590.1:2947529-2963508 GCA_006491835.1 Architeuthis dux
CAAGGAGCCAGAACTAAGAAAGGAAGAAAAGGCAAGGAGACATAACTAAGAAAGGAAGAAAAGGCAAGGAAGAAAAGGCAAGGAGCCAGAACTAAGAAAGAAAGGAAGAAAAGGCAAGGAGCCAGAACTAAGAAAGAAAGGAAGAAAAGGCAAGGAGACAGAACTAAGAAAGAAAGGAAGAAAAGGCAAGGAGACAGAACTAAGAAAGAAAGGAAGAAAAGGCAAGGAGACAGAACTAAGAAAGGAAGAAAAGGCAAGGAGACAGAACTAAGAAAGAAAGGAAGAAAAGGCAAGGAAAGAAAGGAAGGAATGAAAGGAAGAAAAGGCAAGGAAGAAAAGGCAAGGAGGCAGAACTAAGAAGGAAAGAAAATGCAAGGAGACAGAACTAAGAAAGAAAGGAAGAAAAGGCAAGGAAAGAAAGGAAAGGGGGGAAAGGAAAGGAGGGAAAGGAAGGAAAGAAAAGGAGCCAGAACTAAGAAAGAAAGGAAGAAAAAGCAAGGAAGAAAAGTCAAGGAGCCATAACCCAGAAAGGCTAGACAGCTTGTCTACTACATCCCACAATGCAATACAACTAATGGACCACTGACAGAATAAAAGGGTCAAAGGTTGAGAAAGCAAGGAAAAGCATAGCAAATGGATCAATTAATGCAGTTCTGATAAATTCCTTAGAAGTGTGAGATTGAGTGTATTTTTTTCATAATCACCATGGCGTATAGTCTTACACACACACACTTCTAAGTATTAGAAGAATAAGAAATCAGTGCTTGTGATATCATTTTTTCAGATTTATAAACATTTGGGACCACAAACACCACTTTTATTTATTAATCACTGCTACCCACTGGTTTATTGCTGGGATTAGGTTATTCATGTGTTCTGACATTTATATGTATCTATGTATCCAGACTTCGCCCAGCCCTAAGCGTTCAAAGTAGAAACTTGAAATTTTTCACACACACGCCCCTCAATGAGTAGTGAAAATATTTTGTTTGTTTTTTGAAAATTCCCCCCCATAATAGGTTTTTGTTGGATGGGGTACCAGTTCATCAGATGTACTAAAAGTTGCTATGGTTCATCTTCTCAGCTCTGACGTTCATGGGGTGTAGAGGGTTTCCCCTCAAGGCTGTTGTCTTGTCTTCATTTGATACTCGTGGATCAATGCCAACATGCTACTTTTGTGACTGGGACAACAGATATTTGGGTAAACATGATGAGGTATTGAGAAACTGATGAAAATGTAAAGGCTACTTGAGTTTAATAGCTTCAGCAAACAGAATGGAGATGATGATGTTGATGATGATGATGGACAGGTAAAAATGAAGGAGATGTTGATGATGATGATGATGATGATGATGATGATGGACAGGTAAAAATGAAGGAGATGTTGATGATGGACAGGTAAGAATGAAGGAGATGATGATGATAATTGACAGGTAAAAATGAAGATGATGATGGACAGGTAAAAATGAAGGCGATGTTGATGATGACGATGGACAGGTAAGAGTGAAGGAGGGGATTTTGATGGTGATGATGGACAGGTAAGAATGAAACATGCAAATAGAGAATATGGCAAGTACCCAAGATACAAAATAAACATACAAAAATAGTTGTTGATCAGAAAAATGCATGTTATTGACGACAGAAGTGAAGGATTAGACACCCACAAACCATAAACAATACTGTATAAGATGGATATTTGATTAAAAAAGTTATAAAAAGACTATGCTAACATTTCACTGTGTCCAATGTGCTGGAATTATGACTAGGAGGCTGCCTACCAAAGCTCAATATGGACAGTTATGAGAATTAGATGAGTTGCAGTGAGCAGTTGTCCTCCAAATACTCTTGTAAGTTATTCATCTTATAGTCCAGCATATAGGGTACTTCATATTTCAATCAAGCTTATAGATAATAGATAATATTATACAATGAAGTGTAGAATAGAATAAATGTTATGTTAAAAGGAAGGATAGATTATAGCAACAAGTTCTTTTAATGCCATTAAAAGACTGAACAAGCCTGGCTGCTGAAGGGTCAAACTCCACTCCTACTTCTATTCCGACTGAAGATGATTACTGCAACTTTTGTATTGTATACATGATAAATAGATTTATAGATATATAAGACTTGTCAGTTTAGCTCAGTTGGTAAGAGAACCACCTTCCAATCCATGACCATGATTTCAAATCACAGTAGGGAAATATTAATTTTATATATAGGTTTGGTTTAACGTGACGTGATAGACAAACAGTGAAGAGTTTACTCCCCTAAATTTGGTGAGGATTGTTCTTATTACGGGTAAAAACAAAGTCAATTACAAATTGGACTGCAGTTTGACAATTAATTTTTATCAAAGTCTAAAACAGTGTGGAGCAGTGATTCCTAAAGTGTGTACCTCGGTTAGCTCCCAGGATATTCAAAAATTTTAATACTAGTAAATTATTAATTAAAATGAAAAAGTTTAAATTAAGTATTTTTTTAAAGTTGTAGTCCTTCTCTTCATAGTCTATTCGCATGGTGTAATGGTTAGCATGTCTGCCTCACACACAGAAGGTCCTGAGTTCGATTCCCGGTATGAGCGAAGAGTGAGGAAACCTCTTCATTAAGACAAATTTCCCTGTGCACTCAGCAGCTAATTGAGTACACTCTAAGCTATGTGATTAAGGTGGAAGTATCCCTTTGGTGGACTTGCATCCATGTAGGAATAAAGTCCTGGTTTCGACCAGACTTCAAACTTGCAAGGATCACTAAGCTGACGCATGTAACAGAAACTGGGTCTTCATCACCCTGCTCCATTGGGAGTTGTCTTTTAAGAGACAGGATGCTTTACCTTTTTTTACCTTCTCTTCATATACATGGAAATGTTTTTAATAAACATTAATAAGCATTGTGAAAGTGATTATACAACATGAACATAAAAGCAATTGTTCAGTATTTTCTGACTTGGGGCAATGTGAAAAAATCATTATACACTAAGGACGCTGTGATTTCGGAAAAGTTTGGGAACCACTGATATAGAGGATTAATGAGGATATTTCAGGAGTTGATATTAGAATGGAATAATTTCAGATTAGTTTGTAAGATTCTTGAAGTCTGTTACCAAATATTCTCCAGTTCTACTTCGTACAAACAATTTGTGTTGCATTGGATGCTGCTAATAAGTATTTGTTACGGCTAAAAACCCAGTCAAGCACTTCTTTTTTCATCTGCACCCCTCACTATTTCGGAGGACAGCGGTTCTCCAATGATGATGAGGTGAAAGAGGCACCTCGCACATAGCTAAGAAAGCAGCCAAGAGGCTTCTATGAGACGGATATACATGCCCTCATTCAAAAGGTGGATTACCACAATTGAGAAGGAGACTATGTTGAGGACTAGATTTGGAATCCAGAGACTTGTGTTAATTTTGGTATGCTTTGTGTTCTTCTACTATTAAATCTGTTGTAATTAAAGAAGAACAGACATTACTTTTTGACCAATCCCTGCACCTGCATCCCTTACTACTTCTGCATTTGGCAAAGTGGAGGAGAGGCAAGCTAGACTCACTCAGATTCAGACAGTCATGCCACCGAACCGTATATATGATCTTCAGCCAATCTGGTGGTGTCTTTTCCACCTTCTGCTGACCAGACGAAAGTCCTACTCATCTTGGCCCTCCTCTCTTTCTCTGGCCTATTGGCGTCCATTTGGAGGCTTGATTCGCAGGTCTTATTGTGAGAAGCCTCAAGACATGCCATAACCTGTGGAGGCGCTGTCTGCAAATGGTGTTGTAATCGTTCTCTGGCCTCTTCACAGTCCTTCCATTTCATGCCATGTTGGTGTCAAAGGCGTCAAAAACCATTACTCTAAACCCTGTCTAGACTTTGTATTGCAAATCAACTCTTATTTTCTTTGAAGTGAAATGGCAATAAGAAAACTAATCAAGACTTTGCTCAGTTGATCATTAATTGTTCTTGTTGTTGTCCATAATTAATGAATTAATTACTCGTCGAGTCTGAAAGAGTCAGACAAGAAAAAGTATGCACTTTCTGACTCAATATGTACAATTCAATTATAAACAATAATCTACAATATTATTAATCACTGCTACCCACCACAGACCGGTTTGAACACTTGTTATTGGGTTTAGGTTATTCATTTAGACCCCTTAAAAAGTGAGGGAAAAAAAATCCTTGCTCCTGATTTGACCTTGAAAAGACCTCACTTTAGACCCCTAAAAGAGAAATTTATCCTTGATTTTGACTGTTAGAAACATTCTCTCTCTATTGCACATATAAACATTCTCTGTCTCTGGTACATAGAAACTTTCTCTCTTTTTAATGTAAACATTCTCACTCTATTATACAACTGTTCTTCAAAAAGATATATTTTGGAACACGTGTGATGACATAGATCACATTCATCACTGTCATTGCTACTGGATATAAAATATTTGTTCAGTTTAGCATAATACTTGCATTGTGAATCGGAACCCCCAAAAACTTGATAGTGTTAGAAATGTTTGATCCTGGGGTTAAAAAAATCAGACCCCTGGTACTTTTAGTTTGGCCATAATGCTCACGCAGACATGCATACAGAGTCACACATAAATTAGTGACTTTCGCAAAGTATTAGAGATTAAGTCCAAAATAAGAGAATGTGAAGAAACTGCTTGAACTCAACAGAAACATGGATAAATATTTTTAACATATGCATTACAGCCTCCAGTAATATATATATTATATATATATATATATATATATATAATGTTTCTTTTCTAAAAAAAACAAATCATCTCAAATATCTGAATTTTTTCACAGGGATAAAACTAGTTCTATGATAATCCAAAATGGGAATATGCTATTTGTGTCTGTGCCGTCCTATGTCAGCCTGCGTCAACACTTTCCCTAGCAAGAGATATTCTTTTTAAGGCAGGAAACAACAGTCATGTTCTGGAAGCTGTACAGTAACCCTAACATTGTTTAAGTTTCCAAAATCCAAAGCCTTCTGCTGCTGCTATCACTTAGTCTCCCACACAATTGAGAATATCTCATTGATCAGTATTTTATTGTAAGAGTAAGACATGGGGGAGGAGGAGTGATGGGCCTTACCCTGCCACGCTAGCCCAGACACAAATGCAGCACTTTGAAGACACCAGCTGTTAAGATTTTAGTTTAAATGGTAACAGAATCCAAAGATAGAAAAGATTCATGCTTTTTCAGGTTTGATTTAAAAACCAGCTGTGTAAACAAAACTGGCAGCTACAGGTAGACCTGCAGTTGCTTCTGAAGGTTTTTTGGATAACACTTTTCTTGAAATGGTGCTCAAGAAAATCCAATGTTTTTCAGAGAAAAGGGACCGTACAGTATTGAACTAAGATAAAAATAGCATTCCAAGGGAAATTATGAATCACATTACATCCACCCACTAAAAACCTATTCAGAGGGAGGTAATTTTTAAAAAAAGTACATCTGATGAACTGGTACCCCATCCAACAAAAACCTATTATGGGGGGGAATTTTCAACAAAAAAACAACAACATTTTCCCTACTCATTAAAGGGAGAGTGTGTGTGCAAAATTTCAAGTTTCTACTATGAACGGTTATGGCTGAGCAAATTCCGGACACATACTTAGATATATATAAATGCCAAAACACATAAATAACCTCAACCCAGCAATAAACCTGTGCTGTGGGTAGTGGTGATTAACAAGAATTACATGTTTTTTTAAGTACAGGTATACCTTGAATATTGCTGTTAATTCGCTCAAAGATTTTCCGTACTGTTCAAAACCGCACTGATTAAGATATTATTACTTTTACCTCTGTCAACAAAGTTGAAAACAGGTTATTTGGTCATGTCTGTTCGAATGTTGGTTTATTTATTGGTTGGTCGGTTTGTTTATTTGTTAGTGCACCTAATTTTATTTTCTGTCTGCAAGAAATCTCCAAAAGTTCTCAATGAATTTCAATCAGATTTTCTGGAAGGGTAGACAATAGACTACGGAAGAACTTATTAAATTGGAGCAGATCCATGCACAATTAACTCCCCTACATCGTTATATGTCCAAACCACATAATTTAGCCAAAATTTGATGTCTGTCCACACGATATCTCCAAAAGTTTGCAATTAATTTCAATGAAATTTTGTGGAAGGATGGAGAATAGACTAGAGAAGAAATGATTTGTCGTAGTTATATGTGCATACAACATAACATTACCAAAAGTTAATGTCTGTCCACATAATATCTCCTAAAGTTCTGCATGAAATTTTGTGGAAGAGTGGGCTATCTGTTACGGAAGAAGTGATTAGATTTTATTGATATTGATATTTTTGTTTTCAACATCTCTTATTGTATCTAGTTTTCTATTTAATTGAAAACCTTGTTTTATATCAATTCTATTTTGAGACACTTCTACAGTTACGTCTAACTATAATTGAAGAAATCTCTGTGGGTGTGTATGCACCAAGATAACTCGACAACCAGCCATTGTAAAAAGCTGATATTCGCCATATATATTACTCAGCACACTAGGCACTCTGCAGATCCATACACAATTACTTCCTCTGACAATGTCATTACATTAATTCGTACAGCAATACCATAACTGTACTACATCAAAAAGCGCACTAATCAAGCTATTCCTGTAAATATTTACATGTTTCTTAATAAACTCAGTAATACCAGCATTTCATAATACAGTAAACCCTTAATTTAACATACTAATAGGTCAAGAAGGGGTGTCCATTAATGACGAATGTAACCTGGGCGGCCATTTTTTACCATTTTGTTTTAATGTAATGAAAGCTTTAATACAATATACAGTACTGTGCAATATAAACTTATTAAATTATACCAAAAGAATATGTAATATTTATGTATGTTTTGACAGTGTAGTTCAGTGGTTCTAAACCTTTTTGGGGCGAAGACCTAAAATCTTATCTAAAATCTATCAGGGGGATCTATGTTCATATAAATAAGATTTATTTTAGGCCTAATTAAAAAATATTTGTTATTATAAAAGAAAAATGAAAGGTAATTAGAAAGTGTCACTAAAACTCTCAACATAGGTTTCTTCAGTTTTTAAGTGGCTGACTGGCTGGCTATCTGTCACGTGTACAGGCTGCACTAATGGAGCTAGAGGGTTGAAAATTGAAACATTTACTTATGTCTAGAAAAAACGTTTTTTTTAATATTTTTTAAATTCCCTGCCAAAATAGGTTTTTAGTGGGAGGGTCCATTTACAATGCAAGTGCATCGTAAATTGGTCCCTTAGTTTGTGTCTGGCAGCATTCACACTTGTTTTTTGAAAATTCAGACTTTTTTAACGATCACCAAACACACAAAGGTCACAACAGCAGAAATATTTGCCATGTCAGTTACATGCATCCCCAGCATTTAATTGTCGACATGAAGCGAACATTATAGAGAAATTTTTTTTTTTTTATTGGTTTTCTTGAGAACCGCAGATCCAAACAACTCCAAACACAACAATGTAATATATATGGCGAATATCAACTTTGTACAATGGTCAGTTGTCGAGTTATCTAGGTGTATACACACCCACAGAGATTTCTTCAATTATAGTTAGATGTAACTGTAGAAGTGTCCATACTTGCCAACTCTCCCGATTTTGCTGGGATGATTTCAAATATCTTCTCCCGCTCTCCCGATTTCTTGTTATCTCCCGATATTGCAAAATAACCAGTTTCTAGAGGGTTATCATAACATAATGTCAGTTTAACTTACCTAGCTATGCACAGTTAGAAAGACTGTTCAGCATTGTACGTAAAAACAAAGCTAATAGCCGTTCAAGTCTACAACTAGATGCTACATTATCTTTGATTCTAGCAACGAAATCCAAATATCCCGAGTCAAACACACCCGGTCACAAATGGCAACCAGGGGAAGAACTATTGAAAGAGGAAAAGTCTGCCACTACAAAGTTTCTTTACAAATAAAAACTGTTTATTGTCACCGTTTTTAAAGCTTTCTTTAGAGAGGAAACATACTATTTTGTGTTTTTAATAATTGGTGTACATTTTTTCAGAAATCCGTTCTTCCCATCTAATAAATTCTGAGGTTGGCAGGTCTGGTGTCTCAAAATAGAATTGATATAAAACAAGGTTTTCAATTAAATAGAAAACTAGATACAATAAGAGATGTTGGAAATATCAATATCAATAAAATGAACCTAAATTTTCAAAAGATCAAAAACTACTGTTAAATCCCATAATCACAGCCATAAAGTATTTCTTTTGACGTTTATAGCCTAACTATAGACATAAATCTTCAAGACAAATTTAAAGTTTTATTTTTGCTCTTATTCAAAGTAATGTGCTTGTACCTTAGGCCACAAACTTATCATTCACCCCTCATACTTATAAGACATCAATTTCATTCCCATGAGGATTTAATAACACTGGTTTGAACAAGATCTTGTCATAAACTTTTAAATCAATTTCTTTCTTAAATCAGAACTTTGAGTATTGAATACAATTTGTTCTGGCTCTTTCATCTGCATGAGAAACAAATGACATATAAAACAATTTATAAAAATAAAAAATATCAAAACTGGATTTAATTCTTGACTCATTTGCAGATAAAACTTCATTGAACTAACAGGGTTGCCATTTTGGCCATTTTATGGCTAAATTTGACAAATCTGAAAAGCATTTGGCCATGAACTTTTTGTTTGGGCAATATTTAATTTCCTTTTTTAAAAAATTATGGTAGATATGGTTAGACAATGTGGAAAAGGAAAAAGAGTGAGAAAAGCTTGTTACATCTCAAACATGTTTATTATCACGAGGATAAATCTTTATGCATTTTGTCACGGCGAGCAACGTCTTCAGAAGAAAGTTGAACACAGCAGAGTCCTGCAATTATCCGTGTGGCGTGCAGTGAGTGATCCTAGATGTGTGTGGTGTGGTGCTGTTGTCATTCATCTAGTGTGTGGTGGGTGAGACTGTGTTTCGTGTGTTTTTATGCCAAAAATCTTTGGTTTGTGTGAGTGTGAGGAGGGAGTGAATTTTCTTGGAGGGGTCAATGTGTGATGGTGGAAGGTACTGGGGTGTTAAGAATCTCTGGTCTATGAGGGAGGGAGTGACTCTTCTTGGAGAGGTTAATGCTAGGGAGTTTTAGAGGGTGGCTGCTCTGATGGGATGGTTATCTGTGTTGATAACATTATTGTAAAAAAAAAAAAAATGAAACAAACTGAAATGAAACGAAACCATGTCTAAAATTGCACGTCTACTTATTACTAGCAGTAGAAGTATTATTATTATTTTTTGTACATGCCTTGGAGTCGATGGGGTATCAAGAATTGCATGAAGAGGTCGATGGTCTAAAAGGTTTGGCGACCCTTGCTTTACAACTTCGATATAAAGAATTGATTGAGGTAAGATCACTTTGTTGTAGTATTATCCTTAATAAATCCTTATTTTTGGTGTGTACTGTAGTATTGCAATGTTTTATAAACAATTTTGGTATTTGGCCTTTTATAGCAATTTTTGGTATGCTTTTGGCCAGAAACGTCTCCAACTATATGGCAACTCTGCATCCTCCATGTTACACAAAGCAGATTGGTGAAGATCCTGATCACAATGTCAGGAAGATGAGGACGTTAGTTTAAATAGAATTAGTAAAGTGATTTATCACTGTAGATTATTTTCACTGATTTTGTACAGAACATACGAAGCAGCAAAAGCCAGAGAAGAGAATTGGTAATGCTATCTGCAATTACAGGCTTTATGGCTGGTTCTCTTTCCAAACAAAAAATCTCAAATGGATGAAACGGAATAAAAGCAGAATTTAGAAAAGTATTTCTAGTCGAACAAGATCTTGTCGTAAACTTTTAAATCAATTTCATTATTAAATCAGAACTTTGAGTATTGAATACGATTTGCTCTGTCCCTTTCATCTGCATGGGAAACAAATGACATATAGAACAGTTTATAAAAATAAAAAATATCAAAACTGCAATTAATTCTTGACTCATTTGCAGATAAAACTTCATTGAACTAACATAAAAAAAACCTTTCAGCAAAAAAACAAAGTTTATAAAATGAAAACAATTGAAGTTTTGTAGGTTAGTGAGTGTTCTGTGCTTGAAAAGAGAGAAAGAGTGGGAATCATATACATTACTTCTTAAACATTATTATACAAACTAGTTTACCTGTGCCATCAAAAATGACGGCATATATGAAATATATGGATACACATTGCATTTTATATTCGTGGATAATAGAGATTTGCATTACAGTGCGCTTCGAGAATATATGGATACACATTGCATTTTATATACATGGATAATAGATTTGCATTGCAGTGAGCTTGAAGAATATACAGATACACATTGCATTTTATATATGTGGATAATAGAGATTTGCATTGCAGTGAGTTTGGAGAATAACGTTCTGTTGACCACAAACGGATTTTTATTATTTTTTGTTTTTATTGTTCTTTAAATTCAGCATTTTTACTAAGTCATCAGAACATAAAATTCTATTTTACTTTGTCATCATGTGGTAACCTACTAAATGATAATAAGAGAGATGATTTGCATCCCTTAGCGTGACAGAAGACAAATAAATACACATGGTGCATTATAAATAGATGTTACTAGATATTACCCATGAAAACGTTCACGAATATGAATGTGAAGCCAGACCGGAGACAAGACTAGGGGGCCACAAAAAGCAACCACCTCAAGAATCTAGCATATAATCCACCCTATCAGTTATAGTTAAGAGCTGGTACCACAGGCCTCATACCCCCACCTTAGTTATTGCTCTAACCAACATAACACAATGTTTTAACTGCTAAATAAAGTACACATAGACAGATATCAGTAGAAGTAATTTAATGTAAGCAGTTAATAAGCTAATAACGTGCATTTTGGCATAATGTTCTGTTGGTTTTAACTGTAGGCAGTCAATATGGAAACGGTCTCATGCCGCAAGCCTATTTTGTTGTAGGCTTTGCAAAGGCAACAATGAAACCTTAGAGAAAGGATGTACACTTGACATAGAACAGATTTTGTCAGGCAACAAATGCTTAGGGATGTGTTGCCATGGCAACAAGCCTGCTGGGGATGCGTGCAGCTGACATGGCAAATATTTATGCCGGTTCTGCTGTTGTGATCTTCGTGTGACAGGTGGGAATACTGCCATCAAATCAAACGTCATTCCTCTGAGAGGTGGGGAGGGTCTAAAATGATGAGTCTCTCCTTAGCGAGAAGAAGACTGACAAGATGGGCCACGGGTGAAGGAGCCGAGAATTTGGTTGGCATTCTTCTGCTGGCATATTCCCCGTGGGAAATCCATCCATCCATCCATATATATGAGAACTGTTTGTTTTTCTGTCACGCTATAGAAACCGCCTAAACATGGGCACAAGCAAATTTGGCATGCATAACCAATGGACCAAGTGGAAGGTTTTAAAGTAATAAGGTTTGGGATTTTGGAAAAAGATTTTTACTTATTTTTCATCCCCCCCAGATATTTAAATTAAATGTGATCAAACACTTCATGATGGTGATGATTTTTCAAATAATGTCATCATCATCATCAACTGTTATAAGTCTTTTCTGCATGTGTCTTGCTCTTAAAACAAAATACTAATTGTGATCTGTACATTTTTTTCAGGGTTGTGACTGGCCTTTCTCCAAGAACAGTTGAGATTTTATGGCAACTATCATCATCAGCCGTTATAAGTCCACTGCTGGACAAAGGCCTTTTCCATCTCCTTCCATGACAACCTATCTTGTGCTAACCTCTGCCACGTCTTACCGGCAAATTTTTCTATCTCATCCCTCCATCTTGTGTCTGGTCTTTTCCTACCGAGTTTACTGTCCCTTGGGCACCAGTCGGTTAGTCTTTTGCGCCCATCTATTGTTAGCTCTTCTTGCTAGGTGACCAGTCCATTTCCATTTTTGCTGCTTAATTATTTGTATAATATCTTTCACTCTAGTCCTCCCTCTGATAATGTATGATTCAATAAATACATAGTTCAAATCAATGACCTCTTATCTCCCGTAAGAACATGCAGAATAATATTATAGATTCTATCTGGTCAAAAAATTAGGCCATCCGTAGTAACTATCTGGAAACTACAGATGGGTTTTCAGCTAGTATGCATATATTTCAGAGTGTGTGTGCAATGTGAAAATGCTTATGTTGTAAAATTTGTCTAAAATTCAGAGGAAAAATTACAATTTAATATTTCTATTTTTGTCAAACTATGAAAATGAAAAATACTTTCAATTTCAGTGTTCTAGACATTATAAAATATTAAAATTCTAAAACTTTTTAAAAACTTAGAATTTTTAAATTCAAAGTTTTTATGAACATTGTTCCGCCTTATGTATTGGATTGATGTATGCCATCTGATGTACATGTTACGGCTGTTTAGGCCATTTTCAACATCTCAATTTGTTCCTATTTTTGTTTTATTTATTAACATTTTGATTGGCAACTTTTCCAATATTCATCATCTAAAGAAGTATAGTTTTAACTTTAGAAAACTTGACAAAGTATAAAATAATGTCAACCCCATTTGAGATTTAAACAGCTACATCAACAGCTGACAAACAACAGAGCTATCTTACATCTTATAATATAAAATGCCTTATCACTTTTAGAAACTGTCACCAAAACTGTCAACATAGGTTTCTTTCAGTTTTCAAGTTTGGCTATGTATGTATCACTCGTACATGGAGATAGAGGGCTGAAAATTTAAATATTTACTCTTATGTCTAGAAAAAACGTTTTGTTTTTTGAAAATTCCACCCAAATCGGTTTTTAGTGGGGATGTTCAATTTGCAATGTAAGTTTATGCTAAAATGATCCCTTAGTTTGTGTTGTGAACGGCAACATTCACGCTTGTTTTTTTGAAAATTCATACTTTTTTTAGTGAAAACTGCCCAACAAAAGGCGAGAGAAGTAACTTATTCATTGAGGACCCCTTTTTCCAATTTTTTTAATTGATCACCCCTAACACGGCAAGACATTGGTCACGTGACGGTTTCTATTGAGTGACTAACCTGACTTGTTTACTTCTCTTCTTTTTTTAATAAGAGCCATAAGCGTATCGATCTGCTGAGGAAAGAATGCTAATAAGCAACACACATTAACATCTATATAAACAGTTTATGTTTGGCTGTGCATGCAAGCGTGAAACAAGTCATATGGCAATACGCACAAGTGCAGCAGGAATTAATATTTGTATAATTTATCCATATGTAAATAACCCCATTATTTTTATGGGTACTATGCTAGCATTTGATAAGCAAAAACCAACAAAGTTGGGTATGGTGTGCCATAAAAATAGTCATTGAAATACTCAGGTGTTCATTCAGCTGTCTTTCTGTGTGATTATTATATAGGCAGGTATTTTGATGCAATCAACAACCGTCATATGTTCCTTGAAGGTTGAGTAAATCCCAGATTCTTTTCAAGAGTTCCTGTGTGCGATGTTCAAGCCTTAGTTGTTGCAATACAGACTAGTAGAGTGCATTTATGAAAGAAAAAAAAAAAAAAAAAAAAAAAAAAAAAAAAAAAACCACCTTACCCCCCAAAAATTGCAACAAAAGGTTTCTTTATGTGTTTTTTTGTGGTATCAGGTGTGCTCAATAACATACTAAATGTCTACCACAGTCTGACCACTGGAAATGTGTTTTTTTTCAAGATGGCGACCAAGACAGGGATCCAGACTAACGTTTTTCACAACCATCCCGAAAAACAATTTTAACCATCCCAAAGGAAATGTAAACCATCCCAAAATAAAAATGTTATTTCTTTATTAAAATAGTTTTTCAGATGATTGAACTCCCTGTTGTTTGTGTTGTTAACACAATGTTTGAACTCCTTGTTGTTTCGGCCTATCCATTCTTCAGCCTTCCTCATGTGTAATATCCGAATGTGTTGGGGTAAATAGTTTTTAATTTCAAAGAAGGTAACAAGGTAATTAAAAACTTCTGTTTACCCCCATCATATTCAGATATTACACCTGAGGAAGGCCAAAGAATGGATCAGCCGAAATGTTGTGTTAACAACACAAACAACAAGAAGGAGTTCAATTATCCGAAGAACTATTTGAATGTTAATGACCCTTCTTAAAACTATAGAAGTTGTTTCTTGACTTTGTTATTATCATCTATAATTGTTTGTTGTTACTAGCATAATAAAAACACCATTAAAATGTTGAGGAAATAAATAATTATATTTATTTTGCACCATTCAAATAAATTGCTTTTAAACAAAACTGAAAAGTTATCTGTAGTTGTAGAGCTACAACAATTAACTGATTAGTTAACTATTAAATTAATCACCAACATAGTCCTCTTTGACAGTAAATTGAATATCCATGGGATTTGGACAAGACATTTGATGATATTATCTCGGGCTTTGAAAAACAGTGATCAACAATTTTCACCATTTTCTGTGATTTTATAGAACATGTAGAACACATTTTATAAACAACTAATCGAGTAGTCGAGAAAATAATCAGATTAATCGATAATGAAAAGAATTGCCAGTTGCAGCTCGACTAAACTGTAAAAAACACAGAATTAAGAACAAATAAATTGCAGAACCTAAATTCTGTGTCTCATTCTCAGTTCTCTGAACCAGATAGTTGGAGATGTGTCTGGACAGAAATGGCTATATACCAAACTTTATAACATCAAAGTCTACCACAATTTGATCACTGGAAAGGTGTAATTTTCAAGATGGCATCCAACATGGCCGGCAAATGCTTAAAATGCCCATAACTCCATTATTGATCCTAGAGAATTTTTCTTGAGTACCAGTTGTGCTCAATAACATTAAAAGTATACTACAGTCTGACCACTAAAACGGTGTAGTTTTCAAGATGGTGTCCAAGGTGGCCGCCAAATCCTTAAAATGTCCATTTAGTTGGGTGCATTTTAATAAATGCAGCCAATTAATTTGGCAGTCAACTTGGATGCCATCTTGAAAATTATACCTTTCCAGTGGCCAGAACATAAACGAGTAATGGGCATTTCCAGTGGTTAGACTGTGGTAGACTTTTAGTACATTATTGAGTACATCTGATTCTACAAAAAAACATTGAGAAACTTTTTGTAGCAATTTCAAAGGGTCAAACCATAAATGCACTCAAATAAGTAGGCGTTTTAAGGATTTGGTTGCCATCTTGGACCCCATCTTGAAAATTACACCTTTCCTGTGGTCAGACCGCGGTAGAATTTTTATATGTTATTGAGCACACCTGATACTATACAAAACCGTTATCATGAACAAAACACCTTTCCAGTGGTGAGACTTTGGTAGACCTTTAGTATGTTATTTAGCATACCAGATACTACAAAAAACCATTGAGAAACCTCAATTTTGGGGGGCTAAAACCATAAAAGCACTCAACTAGACTAACAAACATTTGTCTACTTTAATTATGCATGAGTTCATTTGTAAGCTAGACTAATCAAGCACATGTGAAGGTTGTACCTATTTGCACAGATGCTACCAGGAACACATGTTCTGCACTTACAGGTCTTTGCTTTTACCAAATGGATTGTCATTCATCTGTAGATGACTAGGCAAATGCATTCATCTATAATGAATGGACTGTACAAATGTTTGTGGAGCATGGTAACCTAAAGAGAAGCTTTCGAGAAAGCATAACAGTTTCAAATCTGAAATTAACCCAGAATACCTTGAATAACCTAGAATATCTTCAAATTCTTGACAATATAAACATACATATCCAGATGGTAAAAGCAGAGTATTATTTGCCTGAAGTGGAAAAAAAATGTACAAATTGAATGACACAAATTTGGAGGACCCACAAATTATCCCACTGTATGTTGAAACAAGTCAGTTAACTTTTAAATTCATGGACTGATTGTAACCGCTTGTAAATTGACAGTGGAACTCTTCCATGAATTGAATATAAAAAAAGATTTTTTAAATTCCTCAAATGGTCAAAGGGAGATAATTTTAATCAGAAGTTATTTTC
>VCCN01001590.1:2963918-2975005 GCA_006491835.1 Architeuthis dux
AAAAAAAAAAAAAAAAAAACTGATTAAAGAAGATTGCAATTTTTTGATAATTTCAAAAAAGATTTCTCTTATTCAATTCACAAAATAGTTCCATTTTTAAAATTCTATACATTGAAGAGTTCCACAGTGGTTACAAGTGGTCCTTGAATCTAAGAGAAGCAATGTGTTAAAGCTGTTCTCATAGGGTCAGCTGTATTTGGTGAAAGCAAATTTTAAGAAGTTCAGTCTTGTAACAAATCAGTTCAAGAAAAAGACATTCCACTATGGTACAACAACTGGTTCCCTTGGAAACTATCTATGTCCTGTCCCATTGCCAGTCATCTAACCAATCTAACAATAGACAGAAGTGAATGTGCGCAGGGGGGGGGGGTGCTGTGCAAGTCTCTTTTGCTCTGATGCAAAGAGTTTTGACATCATACTTGAAAAATGTCTACTTATGGACTTGCAAATAGAAGTCTGTCGGAGTGGACAACGTTTAAAGTGAATCTGATCCAAGTTTTTAAAAAAAAAAAAATTTCAAAAAGGAAAAAAAAAGCACCCAACCCTAACCCCAGGGTTATGAGAGAGAAAAACAAAGGGGTCAAGTTACATGCTAGGTACCCTGGTCATCCATGGCCAGGGAATAAAAAGTACAATGTCTGGTTCCAGGAGGCTGTCCCCACAGGCTGCACTTCCCCATTGCACTTAAAGGGGTAGGGTCAGGGTTAAGCTCTGATGCCTGAGGAATTTGAAAGAGAAGTGCCGAGGAAACTACACAATTTTTGTCTCTACCCACATGTATGAGTGTAAGGCCCCACAGAGGGGAGGTATTCCTTCGGTGAACTTCCAACTTGCCAAGAGGGTGGTCATAAAAACTTGTAGGAATAATGTTCTGGTCTCAACCAGACTGGAGACTTGCAAGGAACACTAAGCTGACGCAGACAACTGAAACTAGGACTGTCACTGAGCTCCATTAGGAGTTGTCCCTTAAGTTAACCACCACAATGAAACACACTCTCAATTGTTGGTAGAAACCTTTAAAAACTGCCACAAACTTAAAAACAAAACCAAGACAGGCGTCAACCCGTTATAACATGGGTGTTGGGATCCAAGAAAGCCAACCAGGTTATAACTGAGCCGCAATAACCAGGGTTGCCAATTTTGGAGCTACATTTAGCCCTTTTGGAGCTAGATTAATATTTAGGGTTCCACCATCCACCTGTGTTATATCCCTAACAGCACTGTAAACCGTGTTATAATGGGGGAGACCTGTATTAAATAACAGTTACATAAACAAGAACATATCCGACCACTTTTATGATATGTAACAAAGTTAGGTAGATGTGTGTTGTGTGCTAACAGCAGATGGACATGAACAGGTTTATGTGCTATGTAAAAACAACAAAAGAATTTATATCATCTAAAATTATTGTTTGATTGTTCAAATAAAATTTCATTTTTCAAGCAATCGGAATTAATAATTATAGAAATTGATTTTTCAATGTCTCTTCATATATCAATATATAAATAAATACTACATGAATAACAAATGAATTTCTACAATCATGAATGAAAAGACAGAAAGTTATGAAAGTTGTTAGAAACTGTCAACCAAAATTGTCAACATAGGTTTCTTCAGTTTTTGAGTGAGTCTGGCTGGCTATCTATGTATCACACTTATGGTGCTGACCAATGGAGCTAGAGGGCTAAAAATGTGTTATTTATTCCTTATTATGTCTAGAAAAAACATTGTTTGGTTTTTGGAAAATGCCTTCCTAAAATAATCTCTTAGTAGTGGCGGTGCAATTTACGATCTAAGTTTATCTTAAATTGAAAATTCAGACTTTTTAGTGATCCAACAAAAGGCAAGAGAAGTAACATATTCATTGATCACCTCTTTATCCAATTTTTCAATTGATCATGCCCAACACGGCATTCTGCCAAAAGACATTGGTCTGGTGATGGTTTCTATCGAGTGACTAACCAGACCTGTATTTTTAAAATCCATTTTTATGATTTTTAATGAAATTCCCAGGCTGTTCAATGATTAACTACTGACAACAATCATCATCAGCAGCAGCTAGACTAATATTTCACTCAGTTATACAACTTCAAAATTGATTTAGAATTACATAAATAAAATCTTTAAAGATATAATAATACGTAATATAAGCATTTATACAAAGTGCACTTTCTCGGGAACCTCAATACTTAAGTCCCCACTGGACAAAAGCGCTTGAAAACATGTGCAATCAATTGCAGTAAAAATATAAGGCCTGTTAAAGAAGAGTAAGAAGAAAGTACAACTTGTCAATAAAGCTTTTTACAAAACACTGGGCAGGAGCTACAGTTACAAAGTGTATTTATTTACTGAGTTCATATAATTATGAAAGTCTCGAAACAAGAAAGTTTTTATTGTTGATTTAAAGCTTGCTAATGTATGTTATCATAGGGTAATTGATTCCAAAGTCTGGGTGCTATATAGTTGAAACTCCTGTGCCCATGAGTCATATTCATAAAGACAAGTTCTAAAATTAAACCATCTAAATATTGGATGTTAATAAGGGCACATATCATGTAGACATTTGAATATATATATATAAATAAAAAAACCTGATTTTTTTTCTGTGCAACTTTAGTTTATACAAACAAATGCCAATAAAGTCGTTGCAGGTGGGACTCAAACCGGCACCTAGATGAGAGATATGTTTCTTCCCCTGTACACTCCTTGTACAGCATAGGGCCACATTGTGGTTTTAGTAGGTTTTAAGGGGAGGAATTGCTAGCCCCATACCCAAGATAAACTGCCTTACAGGGCTAAAGGTCTCCAACTTCCCTGCTATTTACCCATAGCTGGGGGAGAAGTGGATTCATGCCTTTCCCAAGGGCATTAAGTGTGAAGTGAATGTAAGCAGCCCCAGCTGAAACTCTAAATCGGTTCACTGATTCCGTTTTCTGTGACGGAAACTGCTACACCACCCCGCATGAAAGATATGGTTCAATCTTATTGTTAATGCATTGTACCTAACAAGAAACATTAAAGCACCAGACGATATAACAAAATTATTAGTTTTTATATTGAGAAAAACAGTAATTATTTAAATGATATCTACTACGGTCTCACCTCAACAATTACGAGGGGTGATTGAACTAAATTCACAACCCTTTGAATGATTACACAACAAATTTGAAGTTTATAACTGTTTTATTTTTTCTGTTTCAGAAAATTGAGTGTCAGCAGTTGTTGAGAAAATGGACAATATCAAGAGGTTATCACCTAAGTGTTATGATATACTACTATGGGAGGTCATTTCCAGGCCAACACCTGTGTGGAAGTGGAAGTGACACTGCTGACCTCGGGAAAGATGCATATGCGTGGGTGTCCGAAAGCAGGAAATGACACCAGCGTGGGCAGCAGCCGAACCAGAAGGCACAAGGCCGGGTCCCCTATTGGGAACAGTCTCAGGCACCAGAGTGTTACATTGCCACAAAGCAGGGTATCTCCCTGGAATGCATCCATGCAGTTATCCACAGTGAACTCCAAATGACCAAGGTTTCAGTTGACTGTGTCCCAAAGCTCCTTGGACCTGATAAGAAGCGGATTTCGGTGCAACAACTCAAGGGACAATCTTGTTATTTTTTATGATGATCCAGAGAGATTTCTTCAAAGATTTGTAACCATGGATGAGACTTGAATACAGTTCCCTTTAAGCTGTGCACATACAGATATTTTGCAACCAGTACACAACAGAAATTAATGTGTGCACAATAAATTAGTTACCTAAAATAATGTAGTAATTAATAATTATAATTATACTCTGGTTGCAAAATATCTGTCCCTGTTGGGGACAGACTGACAGTTCTTATCTCTCTCCCACTCTTCATTCTCCGGCCGACGAAATGTGTAGTATGAAATAAAAATAATGTCTCATATTTTTGCAAGCAAGTTTTTGAGTCATCCTTTTTGATTGTCCAAGTTCACGATTTTCCTCCCAAGGAAGGCACTATACAACGTTATCCGTTTCTGTTAACTAGTTAGTCGGACTTTCAAATACCACATTTGTACATCATGGCTGCAACCATGTTTGTTGGACAGTGTACAAAGTTCAAAGATTAGTTTCAAATTCTCTATAATACTTGTATTATATTAAAACATGCCAATACAGTTTTATTAATTTAATTGAGACTTTCAAAATAATTAATGGAATTTTTTAATATCTCTCCTCAAACTGGAAATCTATTGACAAGACAGATTACAAAAACTACTAAACAATTAGATTTTTTTGGAAGAAGTTGCCAAGTCATGTTACAGATAGCAATAATGTACAAAGTTTTAAAAATAATTTAGATTAATTTTTAAAATTATGATTACAAGGACATTTTTTTAATCTGTCAGGAGATTTAAGAGAATCTGATCTGTGAATTGTGTTAAATTGTCGATTTTGTTTGTATTTTTGTACATTTGAATATGTTTTATGAATTTTGTATTTGTTTTGAAGTTGATGTGTAAATATTGTGTATAATTTAGAGATGTCCAAAGAGGCATAATAAATTAATAATAAATTAATAATAAAATAATAATTAGCCATGAGAGATAGACTGTGCCAAAATTATCTTGAAACAATTTCAAGTTTACATTTGCTCAAGCACATACTTTCGTCACCAGAAAAAGATTTGCACGACATAAGATATTTTTCGCACACTGACTACCAAAAATTAGAGGAAACATTGCTTGGGTGCACCAAACAGAGAATAAAAGAACAGTCGAAACATCAAGGATCTCTGGCTCAAAGAAGGCCAAGTCAGTGAGGACTGCAGGGAAGGTGATGACCTCCATTCTCCATGCAATTGATGAATTACTTGGAAAAAGGTCAACCTGTCACCAGGGCCTACTACGCTGATCTCTTGGGGCAGCTACAACAGAAAATTAAGAAGAATCGGAGTGTGAAGCTGACACCAGGTGTGCTCTTTCACCAAGACAACGCACCAGCTCACCGGTGGCCATTGTTGCTATCCATAAATGTGGATTCCAATTAGTTGAACATCTGTCGTGGTCACCAGACTTGGGGGCCATCAGATTACTACCTGTTTCCTAAGATGAAAAAGGAACTCAGAAGTCGTCATTTTGCCAATGATAATGAAGTTATTGATGCTGTAGACCACTTCTATTGGGCCCAAGATGCTAACTACTACAAAGAAGGGGTCCATATGCTACATTCCTGCTGAACTAATTGTGTAAATTTGCAAGGGGACTATGTTGAAAAATGACTGTTAAGTTGTCTAAAATTGAATCTTTGTACCTCAGGCCACAAACTTATCAACCATCCTCACCAAGTCAAATTAGATATTCAGATTTTTAAACACATGAAGAGTGGAGTATTTTATGGCTAATTATAATGTTGGTCTATGCATATTGAAGAGTGATCAAAAGAATTGTACTTCTTTGTTCATGTTTGGTTGATTAATGTAACAATTTAAAACAAAATTAAAAACAAGTCTGGTTAGTCACTTATTAGAAACCATTACCAACATCTTTTGGCAGCATGCCGTGTTGGGGGGTGATCAATGAATAAGTTACTCCTCTCGCCTTTTGTTGGGCAGTGATCACTAAAATAGTCTGAATTTTCGAAAAACAAGCATGAACACTGCCAGACACAAACTAAAGGACCAATTTAGTATAAACTTACATTGTAAATTGAACCCCTCACTAACCGGGGGGGGGGGGCGAAAAAATTTTTTTTAAGAATAAAAGGAAACCATTTTTTCTTAGACATAATAAGCAATAAATGTTTAAATTTTCAGACCAATAGCTCCATTGGTGCAGCCTGTACATGCAATTGATAGATAGCCACCCAGCCAGCCAGAATCACTTAAAAACAGAAGAAACCTATGTTGATGTTGACTATGTTAATGTTGACAGTTTCTAATTCTGTAAAGTAAAATTCAAATTTCCACAGATAATGAATATTAATCACAGCATAAATTTTCCCCAAACGATTCACCTCAGAATTATAATTCAATTTGTCTAAAATTTAATTCTGTCTACAAATGAAAAAGTGAGTTTTTATAATGAAAGTTTAAAGAAACAAAAGGTTGTGTCATGAAGTACAGGGTTTTTCATTCATACTCTATACACACTGACCTGTTTGCTGCCAAGAGCGAAATAACTTGTCTTAGCAAGTTGTCAGTCCAGTGCCACGGACAAGATAACTCGTCTTACAATAGTATGTTATTCTTTTGGAAGATGGCAGCATCTCCTTGTGCAAACAAAGGAAATTTGCATATTTACTTTGGTGAACTAGTGAATGAAGACATTCTAAAAAAAACCAACACAGGAGTGACAATGTTAGAAAATGTACTTGGCAGCAAACAAGTTAATTTACATGGTGAGTCAAAATTCAAACATTCAACAAAAACTCCAAAATTAGGGGGGGGGGGGTGAACGTTTGAAATCCAACCAAAATTGTAGCCCATAAACAGAAGGTTCTAAAAATAGATCATTATTGCATGGAAGGAAAAGCAAACAGTTCCCAATATGGGTCTTGCAGCATCCTCCATATTCACCTGACATTTCTCCTACAGATTATCTCTTTAAGAATTTTGAACTTTATATTAATAATAAAAGGTTCAATTAGCATTCCAAGGGAAATTATGAATCACCACCACCTATATATGCTGGACACAAACTAAGGGATCAATTTGGCATAAATTTACTTTGTAAATTGACCTCTCCCCCCCCCTCTCTAAAAGCCTATTTGGGCTGGGAATTTTCAAAAAGTAAAAAAATCATTTGCCCTACTCAATGAGGGGAATGTGTGTGCAAAATTTCAAGTCTACTAAAAAAAAAAAAAAAAAAAAAAAAAAAAAAAAAAAAATAGCATTCCAAGGAAATTATGAATCACCGCCATCCATATATGCTGTGTTGTGGGTGATCAATTAAAAAGTTGGAAAAAGTGGTGATCAATGAATAGGTTACTTTTGTTGGGAATTTTCAAAAAATAAAAGAAATATTTTCCCTACTCTTTGAGGGGAGTGTGTGTGCAAAATCTCAAGTTTCTACTATGAACAGTTAAGGCTGGCGAAGTCCGGATACATATAAATGTGATGCTAGGAAAAGACAATGTGGAGACTCAAAACCTTGTCCATGTAGACACATTATTTCTCTGACTTCCTTTTGAAAATGACTTGATAAGTCGAAACATGTTAAGGTATTAAATAATTTCTTGCAAATTATTCTGAGTCTCCACATTGTCTTTTCCAAGCATCATTACGTCAGATAACCTTTATCCTATTGTACACTATATAAATGTGAGAACACATGAATAACCTAAACCCAACAATAAACCAGTGTTGTGAGTAGTGGTGATTAATGAATGCTTGAGAATCCAACCAAAATTGTAGCCAATAAACAGTAGGTTCTAAAAAAACAGAACATCATTGCGTGGAAGGAAAAGAAAAGAGAAAAAAAGTTCTCAAGTGAAGTCTTTGTATTTCACCATTTTGAAATTAGAAGGAAATTGGCTCGTATTTCTGAGAGAAATAATAAATAACCTCTGCAAAGATTTAAAAAGCAAAGAAAAGGCTGTAAGCTTTTTTAAAGTCAAATTTACCAATGCTTACAGCATTTTCGTATCCGACAGGAAATTTGAACAAGTCATAAAAAAAAATGATGAAATGAAACATTGGATTCAGGGAAGAAAATGAAAAAGAAAATTGTTTTCCTTTAATGTAAAATTCTGATGGAAAACATCTTTTACCAAAAGGCACGAACAACGCAAAAGAGAAAACGGAGGACGGGGGCGGTGGGCTGAGGGGCAAGAAATGTATTCCTCTTCTTGCAGAAAATCAGAAAGCAGGAAATAGATGGGAATCATGCAAGAACAACCTGATAATGGATATTAGCAAAATATTAACAATAATTCTGCCTCCCCATTCCTGTTTTTATGGCTGTAACTTTTCTTCTTCCGTGTCACTTGCTTAATGCATATACCACAAGACACCACAAACCAAATACCAGAAGACACCACAAACCAACAAGAATGCATATACCACAAGACACCACAAACTAATAATGCATATACCAGAAGACACCACAAACCATATACCAGAAGACACCACAAACCAACAAGAATGCAGTAGCATGCCATGTTGGTGGTGATCAATTAAAAAATTGGCTAAGAGGTAACCAATGAATGAATTACTTCTCTCGCCTTTTGTTGGATCACTAAAAAGTCTGAATTTATAAATTAAAAAACAAGCATGAATGCAGCCTGGCACAAACTAGGGACCATTTTAGTATAAATACCTATTTTGGGAAGGAATTTTGAAAGGACAAAAATAAAAGATTTTAGTACACATAATACATAGGTTTCTTCAACATTTAAGTTTGGCTGGCTATGTTGACAGTTTTAGTTGACAGTTTCTAATGATGCATAGTAAAATTACCATGGAAACTTTCTGTTAGAAAAAAATAATAAGTGAAAGTAATGAATATACAGGGTTTTATAAGCCAATAAATCTTTTTTAGCTGAAAATTGGCCCTAGAAATGTAGACTAAAGTTTAAACATTGGAAGCTTGTAATGATAACATTGGCATATCAAAAAATGAACTCTTTTTTTATTTCTCATTTTCTTCTGTATCTGTATGGTAGATAAACCCAACATTGTCTCAATCTTTAGTCATGAATTTCTAAAGAATTTGGCAAATAGCAATTGTTTCTGAATTTAAAGATTAGGTAGTCTTGTACTTCGCAAAAATCAGATATTGGTATTGTTTTTGTTATGGTTTGTAGGTCTTCGTTTGAATATTTAAAGGACCAATCTAATGCACCAATTACCTTGGTAGCAGCTTCTACTTCTTTCTTATTGTGTTTAGGAGTGTTTTTTTTATAGCCGTTTGGAACCATCTTTCACAAGATTCCATGCCACACACACACACACACACACACACACACTAGTTGAAGCTTTTGAAATAATGAAAACCCCAGAGACTTCAACAGTTACAAACAAGCAGTGAGTCTATAGACTCGGAATCCAGAGACAAAGCATTTATCAACAACATGCATTTTTGGAGAAAACCTGTACAAAGGTTAATACAAATTCTACATTTGTGACTTGTTCAAACTGATTTTCTTTTACAAATTCATCAAAACTGTTGGTCAATAACAAACTTTGATTCTAATCCAAGAAAAAACATGACTGAAAATATCTTTTGTGTTTTTGCTTTTCACAGTGAATGAAGTGGATTTGAAGTGGTACTTTATCATAGGATACTTTTTTAATTGGTCCCACACCCACATTTTAATACCAATCTCTATTAAAATGTGAGACCAATTAAACTGTATTCCTTGATTTTCTCCTATGTCATACAAATAAATGTGGTGACTCCTGAGAAAGCCTTTCTTAGAAAAAAGAAGGGACACAAGAAGTTGAAGGTGCTGGTGGGTTAACGATTAACATTACGGAGAATGGAATTGTGAATTGAGTTCAAACTGAGACAGTTTTTCATTTTCTTCACACTAATACCTTGGGAAAGATATGAATCCACTTCTCCCCCCAGCTATGGATAAATAGCAGTGCAGTTGTAGCCGTAAGCCCTATAAGGCAGTCCATCTTGGGCGTTTAGCTAGTATCCCAGTGATAACTGGTTTAGAGTTAATCCGCTTGAAGGCTTCAAGGTAGGTGGCGCTGGCATAAGGTATTAACCACTTGTGAGTCCCCTTTCACAACTTTGATAATAATTTGCAAGACTTTTTTCTAATTCCGGTTTGATTTCAATTTGTGGCAAATTTGTCTTTGTTTCTAGCCTTTAAGTTTTTCTACTTGGATTTTAGAAAGTTGAGCTAAAAGATTCCTATAGAACGGGAGAAGTTATTCAGCATTTCAAAGAAGAAAGAAGGGGGGGGGTGATAATTGGTGTTTAGTGTTAATGCCCTTGAAGGCTTCAAGTAGATGGCGTTGGCATCAGGTATTATCCCCCTTGGTGGTGGCACCATATTGGAGCTATATAAGCCAAGCAATGAGAAGAAAGAGTGTTTTTGATCAGTGAAGAAATCCTAAAGACAAGAGAAGGATTATTATTACCCAGCTCCATAAAAACTACAATTGCTGCAGAAACAATGATTGAGTCTCCAAGGATCATTTGTGACGTGAAGACAATCATTGCGTCATGTGTTGTACAACCAGGGTTGCCAGATCAGTTTTCTCAAATCGAACAATAGTGTTCCCAAAATCGGACATCCCTGCTCGAAATTGGTCAAAAATCGGACAGAATAAATTTGGTGGCTAAAAATAGTCGATAGTGGCTAAAATTTGATAAAAAATGTAATTGGAAATCAGGGCTAAAAAAGGACACAATGTCCAAAATCGGACAAATCTGGCAACCCTGTGTACGACACAGGAGGTAACTTTTTTTTCACTTTACAAAATTTTCGGAGGGGAACAATTGGCATAAAAGCTGTGATGAAACAAGTGACTCATATTGTCAGAAAATGACCATATAAGCAACTGGGAAGAAAAAAAAAACTGTAAAAACAGAGAGGGACAAAAGATGAGGGTGCTAGTTGAAATATTTCACCACTAGAGATAAATTGTTTATTTACAGGAGCAGCTTGAAACTCCGGTCTTATTACAACTTTGAAAATCAACACTCGTGATGGTCTTTGCACGGCTTATTAGATAAAGGATAGTGCCAGGTTTCAAACATTCACCTAAACAGCAATGGCACTAAAGATCGACAGAAGCTCTGATCAACATCTCAGCCAGGATTAAAGATTATCTTTCTTTGGGGATTAGGCCAGCTACTGTTGCAGCAGTTCTCACAACGATTAAGAGGGGGTGGAAGGAAGAGAGAAAATGGTGTTTGATTATTAGAAATATTTAATGTTGCCAGATTAAAGATTACCAAAAACGAAGAAGAAAAAGAAAAGAAAAAGTAACTTGCAGATTATTGAACATGTCAATAACATCAATAACATCAATTACATCTGACAGTCAAACATCTCGAATGATGTGGAATTAGGGGAGGAAGAAGAACTTGGAAAGATAACTTCTTTTACAGTGGAATCAATTCACCATATTGAAAAAAAAGTAACAGTACTTTTTTAAAA
>VCCN01001590.1:2982861-2993008 GCA_006491835.1 Architeuthis dux
TTTGTTGTGGATATACCATAATATTGTTATATTATATATATCATCCGATAAAGTGGGTGTGAATTTTGTGTGCCGAAATGCGACTGCCCCAGAGTCAAGATTCAAGTTCTCATGCACAGTAGACATAGAAATTTCAATCTGATTTATTTTGCACAAACACACACAGCAGTCATCAATACAAAAAAAATAAAAAATAAAAAATAAATAATCTTAACTTCTTGATATAAAACTGTTAAGCTTTATATTTGACTTATTAAGCAGACAGACACAAACATACAAATTAAATCCCCTGAATTCAACATGCTACAATGTTTCACAAGGATCTAGTAGAGCAGATGTGTCTAAAGGTAGAAATCATAGCGAATAAATTTGTTTAGGCAAACAGTGCAAATCAATTGCGATTCCGTCTAAAAGATTTTATATCATAATGCAAGGGAGGTAACTTTGGTTTGCCATTGAAATATCTATATAATACAGTGTGGCTTTTTATGTTTGTTTCTCAGTCTGTAACAATAGACTCTTCAACTTTGGTGATAAAAATATCTCCTACCCACCGTTTAAAACAATGGACTCTTCCACTTAAACGAATTCAGTAGTTTTTTTTCTATAAAATTTTTTTCATGAGGACTAGACACCCTCCAACTTCTCCAGGACATGCACTCTGGAGTCATGATCGAAACTGCAGGTCTTGCTCTCACTGATATGCTTGCTCAACTGTTGTTGCTGGTCCATGCTTCACATCGCTGCGATGCTTGTTGAAGCATCGACTCAGTAGGAGATGTAAATCCAACATGTCATGTTTAGCACATTCAGCAGCAAATGCATGTCCTGGAGAAGGTGGAGGGAGACTGACACTCTAGCACACCAGGAGAATAAGTGGATGTTGAGACTAAGAACTCATGAGCCAGACGGCCTGAATAGTGGTTGCGGTGAACTGGATCATATTCACTACAAATTATTTAACAAAACTTTAAAAAACGCCATGTTTAAAGAACCCTAAAATATGACGTTTAATTTCTAAAAAAAAAAAAAAAAAAAAAAAATAAAAAAAATACACATTTAAATTAAATGAAATTCAAATCCGGAGTTATGGTAATTTTTATGGTAATTTTAATTAAAAGACCTTAAAAAGTGATTTCTGACGTTAAAATGGACTTGAAAATTAAAAATAATGCCAGAAATGGATTTCTCATAACAAAACACATAATTAGTGGTATTACACAATAATCTGGAGTTACCAGCAGTGGAGACAGGAGAAGGAGGCTTTTCAGTGGTGACCATATTGTATTGCGCACACAGGCCACCACAGATCGACTGTGTGATTTTTGTAAATGTTCTGGTCATATCTAACATCATGCCAAATTGCAAAAACTTAGCACCAAGTGCACAATTATCACTAAATATGACATTTCCCCCCACCCCAGCTGTAAGGGAGATAAAAATATCCAAGAACAAAACTGAACATAAAGTTTTTCATTTACCCCCCAGAGAAAGATAATATGAAAATAATAATGAAAATAATAAAGTAAACTAGAATTCCAAGGGAAATTATGACTCACCACCACCCATATATGCTGTGTTGAGGGTGATCAATTAAAAAGTTGGAAAAAGGGGTGATCAATGAATAAGTTACATCTCTTGTATTTTGTTGGGCTGTGATCACTAATAAGGGATGAATTTTCAACAAAAAAAAAAGAAACAATCAAGCGGGCACAAACTAGTGACCAATTTAACATAAACCTACATTGCATATCGAACGCCCCTCTAAAAACCTATATAGGGGGAATTTTTTTAAAAAAAACAAACATTTCCCTTATTCATTGTATGTGCAAAATTTCAAGTTTCTACTATGAACGGTTAGGGCTGGGCAAAGTCCGGATACATAGATAGATACATATAAATGTGAGAACACATGAATAACCTAAACCCAGCAATAAACCAGTGTTGTGGGTATCAGTGATTAATACCATATTTTCCCTCCTATAAGATGCATGCCTTACAAGGCTATTTGGTGGGGACTTACCGCTCTCTACAACTCGTCCAAGCCCCATAACTATCCATTTCAAACTTTGGTAGACAGCTCCCTAGTTATAATACCAGCGCAGTGTAATATTTGCATAGTTTTTTTTGTTAAATTACAGAGAAGAAAAAAGTTTGCGTCTTTTCTTGAATTATACACCAAACATGGGCTGGGGAATGGATTGGCTGAAACGTTGTGTTGACAACATGAAGGATGGGAAGAAGATCTTGGATTGTCAGAACAAAATTTGGAATGTTAATGACTCTTCTCAAAGTTACAAACAAGGAAAGATGATATTATTTCTATAAACCTGATTGTTCTCAGAATGTGCAGCAGCAGTTGTTCTTCCATTACTGCTTGTTCATTCAGCAATCAATGGCTCATTTGTCTGGCTCTTGGAACTTCATAACAACCATTAGGAAAAAAACAATCAGATCACAGTGCTTGTGTTCCCCAGGAGTGAATAACACAAAGGAAGAATTGAACACCAACAATCGTACATTTTGCAGATTTTACCTATGCCAGATTCATTAATCACCACAACACACATAATTGGTTTAAATACTGTTGCTGGGTTTAGGTTATCCAGGTGTTCTGACATTTATATGTATTTATCTATGTATCCGGACTTTGCCCAGCCCTAACTGTTCATAGAAGAAACTTGCACACACCTCAATGAGTAGGGAAAATGTTTTGTTTTTTGAAAATAACTCCAATAGGTTGGGGTTTTTTTTTTGGGGGGGGGGCGATATTCAATGTAGGTTTATATTAAATTGGTCACTAATTTGTGCCCGCTTTTTTTTGTTGAAAATTCAGACCTTTTTAGTGATCACAGCCCAACAAAATGCGAGAGAAATTCATTGATCACCTCTTTCTCCAACTTTTTAATTGATCACCCCCAACACAGCATAAGTGGCAGTGATTTATAATTTCCCTTGAAAATGCTAGTATTTCCTAAAACCATTGCACATTTTAGAGGTGCCAGTGGCCAAACAGTTACCAGCACTGAAAATGGATTTGGCAAGCCGAGTTCCAACACCAGCTGAGACAACATGCGTTCACTTTCCACTAATGCCCTTGGGAAAGGCAAGAATTCATCTCTTCTCCCGAAAACTATGAGTAAAATAGAAAAACTGGGAAAATCAAACACCTCGTCCAGCACCGTGAAAGGCTAGAAACAGACAGGGTAGAAAACGTGTTCCCGAAAGGTACAGTGAAGCTTTGATGGGCCTAGGAAACCGGAAGTGAATCATAATAAATGCTCACATCAAATAACTCCACAACACCCTTGATGGTACAAGCGAATGGATGTCTGTTTATTGCACATTTTTAAAAAACTTTCTCAGCATGAATGCAGACTTCTTGTCTGATCTTCAAATTCATTAAAAGGAACTTGGGAGGTATTTACTAAGCTTAGGTTAGTCTGGCACAGTGACACAATAGTGGGTCACCCAATGAGGATCAAACTCACAACACTAAAGGTCTATGAGATTAGCTTCCAAGCCATGGCACTACAGCAGGTGGCCCATCAACAAATTCAGTAGTAGGAAGACAACATGCGACAGTTCTGGGTCACCTTTGGGAAAAGTGCAAGGATGTTCTCAGCTAAATGAAATTTAAAACTTTTTAGATTTAAAACAAAATTGGCAAAAAACTTTCACCAAATGTATAATAATCTGAAAAACAAAGATAAATTAAATACCATATTTCCTGACATCGAGGATGCTCCAGCCTCAAGGATGCAGCCCAATCGTGACTTGCAAAATTTGAGAAAAAAAAGAAGAAAAAAAAAAGAATAAACATGACAAGCCTGGTTGCTGCATAGTCAAACTATACACCTACTTCCTGGTGTATTTCTACTATAAATCTTAATGCTATGTGAGACTTGTCAGGTTGGTGCAATGGTAAGATGTCTTCTTTGAGGTCACTTCATGTAAGGTTAATGCAGATTTTATATATCTGTTTACTTCCCTATTTTTGGTGAGGATTGTTCTTGGTCTTGTTACATTGGAAAGTAAAGTCAACTCCAGATTTGGATTGGAGTTTGCCAAAATTAAGGTGTCAGCACTTTCACCTACCTTACCAAGATGTTTTGTGGGTGGCTTAGCAACATGTAGATCCTCTTCTTGACCCCTCATAGCCTGCATTCTTTTTATCTTAGAAGACAGAGACATGGTAAGTTTACACCTAGCCTACAGGTAAGTACCTATGGTTGAATTACACTTACATTATGTTACTCTAGTTACACAATTCAGTCTTCGACCAAGAAGTGGCTTTTACTTTCACTAGAATATCTGCATCACAACCAATAATAATAACTAGCATTCCAAGGGAAATTATGAATCACCACCACCCATAAATGATGTGTTGGGGGTGATCAATTAAAAAGTTCGAAAAAGGGGTGATCAATGAATAAGTTACTTTTATTGGGCAGTGATCACTAAAAAAGTCTGGAATTAGTTGAAAGATTTGATCACTAAAAAAAAAAAGTATGAATTTTCAAAAAACATGCGGGCACAAACTAGTGACCAATTTAGCAGAAACTTACATTACATATTGAACTCCCTTTAAAAACCTATTTTGGGGGAATTTACAAAAAACAAAAGAAATATTTTCCCTGCTCATTGAGGGGAGTGTGTGTGTGCAAAATTTCAAGTTTCTACTATGAACGGTTAGGGCTGGACGAATTGAGATACATAGATATATATAAATGTCAGAACACATGAATAACCTAAACCCAACAATAAGTGTTGTGGGTAGCAGTGATTAATAATATCTGTGTCGGATATACAACATCTAAATTACTACTAGTCCGTTGGCTCGTCTACAATAGTATACTGATACGGGAATGAATTTTATGATATTTTTGTTTATTTACCATTTAATACAAAGTATAATTTATACACTTCATTCAGAGGTCATATAGGAGGAATTCAGATTACTGTCTAGCATAGATCACCTTTTTCTGGGGTTAGGATAGGCCTAAAAAAAGAAAAGATTTTAAAAGTATCCTTCGACCTGTACGATGCTGGGTAACTTTTCAAGGATTTAATTCGGGGAAAAAAAATTACTACAAAAAAAAAAATATATATATACAATTCTAACAAAATCCATCGTATTAAATTTTGCAGATGAGTAAGGTATTAAATTTCAAACCTAAATTACTAGAATAATCAAACTTCCATTTTATGTGAGATGAATTATATCGAATCGAGATCTAAATTTCCTTTTTAATTTATTATTTGACAATTAAGAATAAATATAAGTTTTATATTGATTCATTGCATTTGGGAAATTCTTTTTAAAAAACTGATGGATAAATTTGTTTGTGTCGCCTAACAGTTCATATTGAATTGAAAACTATATATAACTTGGGTTTTTCCCCCTGTTTCATTTAATAAAATCGTAGTTTGTTTTTTTTAACGAATTTCCTTAAAATCTAAACCAAACAAAAAAGGAACGCAAACAACTGGAAATCGTTTTGATTTGTATGCACTATCGTTTTGCGGCCTTTTGTTCAAGATCAAAGTGTAGTATCTGTTCTTGTCACGTCAACGAAACAGCATATTCGTTTTTAGATTGGTGTATGGGCGATAGTCAAAAAGATAAATTTGTTGCTTTATGTTTTTTGGTACCCAAAAATAAGTGACGAGCTTAGGCAAATGCCAAATAAAGAACTTAATGCAAAGTTGCAAGTATAAACAATGAAAACGAAAGACTTGTTTTTTTTTTTAATGTGAGTGTATATTCTGCCTTTCTCTTGTTTGTCTCCGTGTGTTCTTTTATATTTGACAAGGCAATATCAAACAGTCATAAACTATGCACACACCTTTCAAAAAGAACACAAACATCGCTAAAGTTTTTGTTAATGAATGAATTGAATAGATAATATTAAAATTATTAATTTCTTTTCCAAAATAAACACTATTCATTTCATTGGTGACTTCGTACAATTCAATTTCTACATCGAAGTATTTCTCCTCTGTGAATTAACCCTTAACCCTTCAAATAATGAGCCATTTTAACAACTTTTATGGCCTCTAAAAGTCATTTTAACCCTCTTATTGCTTTTTTAGTTTTCATTTTAAACATGTCATGTTTTAATGTTAACAATTAGATTTTATGGTATTAATTACTCCGTTTTTATTAACCTTTTGATGCGAGAAGTGGCCGATAGGACTTCCTTAGGGTACCATAAATTAAAAAATTTAAACATTGTTAAAAACAACAATTTTCTTAAAAAGTGTTTTAAAAAATAAACGTTTTGAATTTTTAACGACGTGTGGACGAACGATGGTACAAAAGTTTGTTGTTTACTTTATTGGTACATAATCCCAAAAATAAGTGACGAACTTAAGCAAATAAATAAAGAAATGACGGTACAGATAGGAATATAAACAATGAAAATGAAAGACATGTTTTTTTTTTCAAATGTGTAGAGAGAACAACACACGCCTTTTCTTGTGAACTCCCATTGCAAAACGGAAGAAAAAGGTTTCAATTGCAGACGACATTTTTTTTAAAGGAACAAAGCTAGAACCTTAGTCAATCCCTGTATAAATACCCAACACGGAATGTATCTTCATAACAAGGATCTCCCCAAAGTATTGTCAACAAACACAAAAAGCAAGAAATAAAAACATAAACCTACCTTTAAGTGCCAGGAGATGTTCCTTCTCGCGGGAGGCCTCCATGTTGTTTAGGAGTAGACTCGCACTAAATCCTCCGCATTTTCCGGTCGTAATTATCTTAGGCTCTTAAAAATATAATTTCGCGATTAAAATTCATTTTATTCATGAGAAATATCAAAATAATATTTATTATGCCGATATTAGCTTTACTTTGTTTTTATGAAATAAACTTACAGATTCCTTTTGTATGGAAACCTAAAAGTAACAAAAGAGTAGATTGCAAAAAAAGGATAGAAGAAATTTTCAAACAAAAACAATATTTTTATCCTTAGATAATAATGTATAATACTTATCATTTAATAATGTACCCGTGCCGTCAAAAATAACTGTTTATATGAAATTATACTTATATAGAACAATAACTTAACTTAAGGGAGACTACTCTATGATTAGCGTTTAATAGTTACCTCCCTTATTTAATTGATTTGGGGTGTTACAGACAAAAAATAGATATTATTATAGTAGATATCTATGGATTACAGTAGTGGGAATAGTGAGGTTAAGCAATGATAGCGCTGGGGCTGCTGAGGTGAGGAAAGAGGTCAGGGTGGTGATTATGATTATTACTTGTTAATACCTGTGAATATATGGATATATTTGAATTTCTATGAAATGATTTTTAAGGCAAAAAAATAGTGAATTTGTTTCAGTTGAAGAGTCCATTGTTTCAAATGGTGGGTAGGAGGTATTTTTATTATCAAAATTTGACCACTGAGTGGAAGAGTCCAGTGTTACGGATAGAAATGATAAATGATTTTTAAGACAAAAAATAGTGAATCTGTTTTAGTTGAAGGTTCCATAGGTTCAAATGGTGGGTAGGAGATATTTTTATTATCGGAATTGACCCCTGAGGGGAAGAGTTCAGTGTTAAGGATAGAAATGTAGGTGTTAATAAGATGTAATAAAAATATACTGTATATGTCGGACTATAAGACAAATGGTTTACAAGGGTATTTGGAGGGTTGCTGCTCACAGCAATTCATCGATGCCTCATAACTGTCCGCATTAAGCTTTGGTAGACAGCCCCCTACTCATAATACCAGTGCATTGGGTGCAGTGTAATATTTGCATTGTTGTTGTTTTTAATTAAATATCTGTCTTATATACAGAATGTGAAATACCTATGATGTACGATGCTGTTTTATACAATTTTCTTTTAATCCCAATACAACACTGGTTTATTCGTGTGTTCTGACATTTATATGTATCTATTTATTTATCTATGTATCCAGCCTTCGCCCAGCCCTAACCATTCATAGTAGAAACTTGAAATTTTGCACACACACTCCCCTCAATGAGTAGGGAAAATGTTTTTTTTGTTTTTTGAAAGGTGGAGTTCAATATGCAATGTGCCCACTTGTATTTTTGAAAATTCAGACCTTTTTTAGTGATCACAGCTCAACAAAAGGCAAGAGAGGTAACTTATTCACCTCCTTTTCCCGACTTTTTAATTGATCACCTCGAGCATATATAGGTGGTGGTGATTCATAATTTCCCTTGGAATGCTAGTCTTTTTTAGTTTTGTCAAGTTTTTTTGTTTTTGTTATTATAAACTAGCTGAAGTACCCATCCGTGCCGGGTGAAATATTTAACGAGTAAAAAAAACAAAAAACGACTATAGCTTTCAGACTTGTAAAAATAAGTTTCCCTTCACGTTTGACATCTTGGTGGGGGGGGGGGTCCCTTTACTATTGACCCCTTGAAGGGGAAAGAAGTTTCCTTTCACTTTTGACCCCTTAAAGGGGAGAGGGAGTTTCCCTACACTTTTGATCCTTCGGGGTTGGTAAAAGTCTCCATACCTTTTTGACCCCTTAAAAGAGGGAAAAAAAATCTCCCTTCACTTTTGACCCCTTAAAGAATTATATATAAACAGGTTTATAGGAACTAGTCCATGAACTGTCACTTTGCTGATTGTATCACAACTGGCTTGGCTGGTGGCTGCTACTGATACTATAAGTGTGAGAGAGATGGTAGGAAGGGAGACAGGCGAAAAGAAAGTTAGGTAGCTTAATAAGTGGGTAGAAAGGGAGAGGGGTTGATGGATTACTACTAATACTATAAGTGTGGCAGACACAGCTCTTATTATACAGGGTGTCAGCAAACATTTAAAAGGGAAATAACTCTTTAAAAGAAACTTTGGAGTTGCCTCCTTTAAATTTACAGTCAGCTGATTGACTGATATGCTTAGCTATATTCTCTGCTAGGCCTATCAGCAAATCAGCTGACTCTAAATTTAAGGGAGGCAACTCCAAAGTTTCTTTTGGGGAGTTATTTCGCTTTTGAATATTGTGGTTTTTTTGCATTTGATTTAAATTCTCTGACATTTAAAAAATTGTATAATAGTTTCAAGATTGAGACTATATTAAAGAGAATATAAAATATTTTCTTATCAATATGTATAAATTGATGATCTATAAAACAACATTTATTCATCTCTCTCTTAGATTCAAGGTGATCGCCTCCCGACCAGCTGGCCAAGATATCCTGTGCAACTTCTCCCAGGACGATACCCGAGCATGCCACAAGGACCCCCGAAGGGCCGTGGTTCTCTGAACTTCAAGGCCATGGCTATTTTGAAGAACAGATACTACACTTTGATCTTTTTCTTTATTCGCCTCCCCACGGCAGCAAATTTGACATGAGGTCTTTTTAATGTGGAGGGAGGAAGAATCACAATTTTAAAAATTCAGTTAAAATCCTCTGCAAACAAAATTGGAGAGATATATGTATTCGGTTGTGTCTTTCCGTCTGTCTTTCCGTCTTTCCATCTGTCTTGGATAGGTGGGAAATCGGGTAAGGAAGAGTTGGTTAAATTTTCAGGCAGATCAAGGAATATTTTTTTGATTCAGAGATATTTTTCCGGTTTTTTTTCATACATTTATGTATATGCTCATTACTGTACACAAGATATCTCCGAAAGTACTTGATGAATTTCAATGTAGTTTTGTGGAAGGATGCGTAAGAAGTGATTAAATTTTGATGCGGATCCATGTACAATTACTCCCCCTAACAATAGTGTTGGCGAGAAGCAGCCTTTTGGCTAAAATCAAAGTGTAGTATCTGTTCTTCGAAACCGCCATGGCCTCGAAACACGGAGAAACACAGCCCGTACAGGGTCCTGTGGCATACTCGGGTATCGTCCTGGGAGAAGTTGCGCAGGATATCTTGGCTGCGACTGATAACACGCTAAGATCGAAGTGAATTATCTGCGCTTCGAGACCACCATGGCCTCGAAGTTTGGAGAAACACGGTCCTTCGGGCATGCTCGGGTATCTTCGGATACCTGAGAGAAGTTGCGCAGGATATCTTAGTCAGCTGGTCGCGATCCCCATTAGGACACTCGGGATCCGTCCTGAAGAGCTTTTGGACCCATCCCGGTCGTGGCATTTGTCTTAGCAACAGGGATTTGGGATTCTCCCCCCTCAGGTCTCTAGTC
>VCCN01001590.1:2994506-3008687 GCA_006491835.1 Architeuthis dux
AAACAGTTCCATGGTAACAACTGATGATCCCTACAAGAAAATTTTACTTATTATAAGATCTAATTCTGTGTAAAACATAAATCCCTCTAAACATCTCTCATTAATAGTTATTAGTGAATAATTAACTTACAAATAATGAAATAAACAAATAAACAGAACGTAAAAATATTTCTGATTTTTTTTTTCAATATATTTTTTAGTATAAAAGTATTTATTTAGTTGAATGAAATAAGCCCTTTCAGATTTGTAACATAAATTTTCAGTCGGTAAGAGAGCTGCCTACCAATCACTCGGTCATGATTTCAAATCATGATAGGGAAATGTTAATTCAATATATTGGTTTGGTTTATATTGGTTTCAGACACTATCTTCACTGTGTAGATGGGGCTGATGATGGTGATGATGGTGGTGGTGGAAGTGATGATGATAGTGGTGGTGGTGATGATTGTTATGGTGATGATGGTGGTGATATTAGTGGTGGTGATGATGATCATCACCTCCTCCACCACCACCACCACCACCACTACCATCACCACCATCATCACCATCACCACCACCATCATCACCATAAACATCAACACCAACGCCATCATCACCACCACCACCATCACCAACCCTATCATCACCACCATCATCACCATAAATATCAACACCACCACTATCATCACCACCGCCATCACCACCATCACTATCATTACCAATACCACCACCACTATCATCAGTATCAGCAGCCCTATCTACACAGTGAAGATAGTTTTTGTGTTGACACCAGCACCTGACCCCACACATGGTGGTTATCTTGAATTGTAAGATAGAAAGAAGTTTCTGGGCAATTCTAAAGTTTCAAATTCTGCCTCATAAAAATGTATGATTTGACAACGAGATCATCCATATCAGGCTAGTTTACACAACTTTAATTTTCATACCAGTCATGGCAGCAATTTTGAATTTTCAGTGACTTGCATGTATTATCCAAATGGCAATTCCCCCAAACTATGTATGGTAAATAAATTATGTACCCAATATCATATTATATCCATTTCTGATAGGAAAATTGATCTAAAAACAGTTGTCACTGGCAAAATGGCTGCCATAGGTGACATATTGAAAATTCATGATGACTTAATATCCAGATTTTTTCTTAATGCCTTTGGCTATAAGTGTACCAAATTTCATGCTTTTACCACAAAATGCACAATTATTTGGCTAAGCGGCCTCACTACCAGTGTTCCTTGCACTTTTCAAAACCGTCTGCAATGTACTCTTTTGGGTTTTGGTTGCCAAGTTACATCAAAGCAGCATAACGGCTGATGATTGACATATACGCTTAGCTGTATTCTCAGCTAAGCCTATCAGCAAATCAGCTGACTCTAAATTTAAGGGAGGTAACTCCAAAGTTTCTTTTAAGGAGTTATTTCCCTTTTGAATGTTGCAGTTTTTTTTGCAGACACCCTGTATATTTGATTTAAAACCTCTTATCTTTTCTTAAATGTCTGGATACTTTCCGGACAGACCTCATACATTGTATGTATTTTAATAAGGGAAAACAAATGAACTTCATTTCTATATAATAATGATAGTTTTTCTGTAGATATATATGTATATTACCTTAACCCAGCAAAAACGGCACATGGTAGGCAGAATATTTTTAGCCCCTCATCATCAGGGTGCTCTAACTTAGAGAATAAAATAAATCCGGGTGATTTTCACGTGTAACATTATGTTTTAGTAGGGGTTCAATTTACTATACAATTACAATACGGAACTGGACACAAGTTAGGTTTTTACCTGATCTCATATTCATATTATTATACTGGCATTTTGCGATATATATCATACAAAAATATGGCTTCGAAGTATTAAATACTGCTACCAAAGGTTTAGGTTATTCATGTGTTTTGACATTTATATGTATCTATTTATCTATGTATCCGGACTTCCCCCAAATCTAACCGTTCATAGTGAAATTTTGCACACACACTCCCCTGAATGAATAGGGAAAATGTTTTATTTTGTTTTTTGAAAATTCCCTCCCAAATAAGTTTTTAGAGTTTTTATGCAATGTAAGTTTAAGCTAAATTGGTCACTAGTTTGTGCCCGGTTGTTTTTTGAAAATTCAGACCTTTTTAGTGATCACAGCCCAACAAGAAGTTAGAGAAGTAACTTATCACCCCTTTTTCCAACTTTTCCAAATTTTTAGTGATCACAGCCCAAACTTTAAATTGATCACCCCCAACACAGCATATATGGGTGGCGGTGATTCATAATTTCTCTTGGAATGCTAGTTGCTGTTAGTTCCCTTCACTTCATTGGGAAATCATTCTTCCAAAACACAATTTCTTTTAGGGGAGGGGGGGGGCTATTTATGATGTAACTATACTGCTGAACTGGACTCTCCTTTTCTGTTTGTCGTGTAAAACTATTGTTCCAAAGTATTTTGATTATTTAAACTACGGTTTCGAAGTATTGTTTTTTTTAGTGGGGGGGGGGGTTCTCTTTACAATCTTACTATACTGCTCAAGTGGAACTTCACTTTCTGTCCATCAAATGAAAATATGGCTTTGAAGCAATTTTTGGCTACTTGTCTTCACTTCATTGAAAAACTCATTTTCCCAAAACACAAATTTTTTCAGGGGGAAGGGGGTTCTATTCACAATTTAACTATACTGCTGAATTATACCCCCACTATCCATTTGGTTAAAATAAACTCCATTGAAAAAATCACTTTCTGTTCATTGTAAAAATCAAAGACACATTGATTATATTGGTACTGGCACCCCCGATATATCGCGTTTATAAAAATATATTTTTTTAAGTATAAATGTATTTATTTATTAGAATGAAATAAGCCCTTGCATAAATTTTGTAGATATGTAAAACTAGTCAATTTAGCTGAGTTGGTAAGAGACAAGCCTACCAATCAGTTGCTCATGGTTTTAAATCATGGTATGGGAATGTTAATTTTTACTTCCCTAAATTTGGTGATTATTGTTCTTGTTATTCTCGTTGTTCTTGTTACAGTAGAAAAACAAAGTGAACTCCAGACTTTGTCATAACCTCTGGATGACAGGAGTTGGCTTGTGCTATTTTTAGAAGCACTTCCTGCTTGTATAGACAGTTGACCTTGGTGTGAACCTCAGCGTCTCGGATTTGCTGCACTTTTAGGTAAAAATCACTAGTCAGAATCAACTCGTAGATAAGACTGGTCGCGCCTATTTGGTGTCTGCTAAATCAGGCCATATCTAAAGATCAATTTCTAAATGTTAACCACACTCTATTCTATTTTTCCTCCCTATCTTCTCAATTACTAACCAGTACTAAAGCCACTACTTAAGAAGAAACAGATGAACTGAAAGAACGGACTGATTACCTAATGTTTCCACATAAAATAAAATGTAGGTTGTCTTTTATATATCTTGTTTGTCATCACAGTACTGGAGTTTAACAAAAATATAATTGTAAATTTATAACAGAAATTCCTAATCTAAGCAAAAAAACCCATCTGATTAGGAGTCAGAGCCAACATTTCTATCATAGAAAGATGAAAGAGGGATATTGTCTTTCATCATAAACTACCATTAGGAACAATTTTTTTTAAATATAGAATTCTTATTTTTTAGGCAAAAATTTGGATCTAAAGAATTAAAATGAGAACAAAAATAGTACAGGCCTGCCCCGTTATAACGCAGTTTGTTATAAAGATGTTTGTGTATAAATTGGATGGATGGTGGACCCCAAAATATTAATCTAGCTCCAAAATAGCTGGATTTAGCTCCAAAATAGTTAGATATAGCTCAAAAATAGCTTGATCTGGCTCCAAAATAGCTAAATTGTTTTGTGGCTTGGTTATAACGCAGTTGTCTTTCTTGAACTCCAACACCCGTGCTATAACAGGAGAAGCCTGTATTCATAGAAAATAATTTCTTGGATTAACATTTTTGACAGATTTTGACCAGCATATTCTCCTACCATTTTTGAGTGACATTTTGTAATTCCATTTCTAACCTAACCTGCCAGTGGGAAAGAAATACATTGAAGTATTTTGCTTGATGCGAAGTGCAGAGTGGCATAACAGTTACAGAAAACAGAATCGGCAAACCAAGTTCTTTTAAGTTGAGGCTGCTTGCATTCACTTCGCACTATTGTCCTTTGGAAAGGCATGAATCCACTTCTCCCCCAATCTAGGAGCAAATAGCAGGGCAGTTAGAGCTCTTTAGCAGGGCTCGGATTAAGCTTGATAGGGGCCTGAGGCACAGGTCAATTTCTATTAATTCAAATAATTAAATCATATCTAGGTCCTGCCTAGCCTAGTTTAAAAATTTATCTAGTGATAACGTGTGCTTAACTCTGACATGCATAAAGCTACTTTTTCTTTAAAAAAGTACACAGATTGATAACTAATCAATTCCGCAGACTCACTTGCGATGCCTAATTCTGCGGACTCATTTGCGATGCCTAATTTCAAGATGCCTATTAGGCATCGCAAGTGAGTTTTCGGAATTAGGCATCACAAGTGAGTCTGCAGAATTAGGCATCGCAAGTGAGTCTATGGAATTAGGCATCACCAAGTGAGTCAGCAGAATTAGGCATCGCAAGTGAGTCTATGGAATTAGGCATCACCAAGTGAGTCAGCAGAATTAGGCATCGCAAGTGAGTCTGCGGAATTAGGCATCGCAAGTGAGTCTGCGGAATTAGGCATCGCCAAGTGAGTCTGCGGAATTAGGCATTGCATGTGAGTCTGCGGAATTAGGCATCGCAAGTGAGTATGCAGAGATTTACGCAGACTCACTTGCAATGCCTATCAACGAATGGTTCTCTAAAAATCAAAATATATAATAGAGACAACTTAGCAATCCGAGAACATCAATATTTTTTTTAAATAATCTTTATTCTGATATCGGACATACCAAATTTAACTAAAGATTTCAATTTTTTCCTATGAAATAGACTACCTATCCATAAAAACGTCCAAAAATTTATAATAATCTTTGTGTCATTATTGAGAAGAAAGATGGTAGAAAATTTTCATATAAAAATTATTTATCTGGGAATTTGTCAACCGATTTTATGGAAGGGGTAAATCTGGATGAGTGACCGTGTCTGAAGGGTAAATTACACAAAGGAGGTTCCGAACCATTATCTTAGATCCACTGAAGTCAATAAAAGAGTTTTCACTGAAATTGGATCCAGGGATGGGGGGTCATGGCGAACTGACAGTGGTCATAAAAAGAATGATGATGTTGCCATGGTGATAAAAAGGATGATGATGTTGGCATGGTGATAAAAAGAAAGTGGTTTATTACTAAAACAATTTCCTGGATAAAATCTTATTAGAAACTGGCAATCAAAACTGTCAACATAGGTTTCTTTAGTTTTCAAGTTGGTCTGGCTGGCTATGTATGTATCACGTGTACAGGCAGCATCAATGGAGCTAGGGTGCTGAAAATTTCAACATTTACCCTAAAAAAAAAAGAGATTTTTTAAATACATCCCTCCCCCAGAATAATAGGTATTTAGTGGGGATTTGCAATGTAAGTTTTTGCTAAGTTGATCACTAGTTTGTGTCCAGCAGCATTCACGCTTGTTTTTAGAAAATTCAGACTTTACTACAAAATGCGAGAGAAGAAGTAAGTAGCTTATTCATTGATCACCCCTTTTGCAATTTTTTAATTGTTCATCCCAACACAGTATGCTGCCAAAAGACGTTGGTCATGTGACGGTTTCTATTTGGTGACTAACCAGACCCGTTTTTCCGTATTTTTTCGCCTCTTTCATGTTTTTATTATTTAGCAATCGATGACCATTAAAAAAAAATAATTAACAGACTAAATGAAGTAGCGGCCTACATAGATTTTTTTTTAGGTTTTTTATAGCACGGGTGTTAATCCATAGTTTGAAGGTTTTGGTATTGTGTGCGGGGCTGTCGTGTGCATAATGTTTGTAAACATGGCCACGGGAGGAGCGGCCAGTTACTCTTCGTGCAGCGCCTCCGTCCTTGGCCCTTTGGATAATGGACTGCAAACAGCCGATAATGTAAGTAAAAGAATACTGTATATCACCAGTCGACTGTAGAATTATACGAATAGCACCTTTCGGTCCTCAAAGCTCATCTTTTCGTTATGCATACCATTTTATCCAGTTAGTTGAACGGGAAGTCAAGTGATATTATGGAAGTCCGTAAAGGACACAAACCATTTCAGCACATCTTCTTCCATTGATGATTATTCTGATTTTACTCCCACTCGTTGCCGGTGTTTCGATATTGTAGTTTAAAGTTTAATGTATGTTTCTCAAGTAATTCGTATAAAATTGCATCTTACAGGTTTTTTAAAGTGACTAAACGCGACCTTCATCTGTTTGTGTGTGTGCAAAACATCTTTCAAGAAAGAGACGTTTCCTTTGAAAATAAGGCATGTGATAGGGTTAAATTTCTTTTTGTTTTTCTCCTTCAAAACCCGGGTTAATTTGTGGTTTGGACAACGAATAATGATTAATAATGATAATGATAATCACCTACTTTCATAAAACGGCAATCGTAGCGAAGAATAAATATTTAATGTTGTTGCAGTTTTGCTTGTTCTCAAATGATTCATTTAAAAACAAAGTCCGTGGTCATCCCTTGAGAATTTATTCATTTAAAATGAATTAAAGTCTTCAAAGGGATGTCCACGGACTTTTTTTAAAAATAAAAACTTTAAAATGTATTGGATTAGTTTAAATATCTTTGAAGTTTCGATTTGTTTTAACTGCACAAGATTAGCATAAAAAAGTTAGTCGTTAAAATAATAATTACTTTTGCGTAAAACAAGTTTTAGACTGTTTTTATTTCAATATTTTTAGTCATCCGACCAAACCAAATACGGAAAAAAGAATTTGTTTGAATCAACAAAAAAGTGAATGACAGAAAATGAAAGACTAAGCAAATTGTCAAAATCAGTCCAGTTAAGAATTAATTATTGTTGATTTTTTGTTGTTTGGGTCGAAAATGTCAGGAAAAAAAATGACTAAATTCCAAGTTCATTAAAAAACAAAACAAATACCGAATCATCAACATTAGACAAGACAGAAATGAAAGTAGTTTTTCGTTTCCTTGTTTGTTTGGGTAGGAATTTTGTTTATTTGAAAAAGATATCCAAAATAAGTTTCATTTATGCATAAATGTGTCTCAGTTTTAAGGTTCCTGATTATAAGGGGGGGAACATTTTTAAAAAATCAGGGGAAATTTCTTGTTTTTCTGAAATTGTTGTTAAACCCAAAGAAAAGCCAACTCAATTGGCACAATTGGTCAAGAAAAAGATGTTATTTTTTTTAAAGCACAGAAATGTTTAGGATTAAGAAATAAAAGATATCCAGTTTTGAAGTACTAGAATAGTTTACCAACTTATGTAATAAATAGTACAGGTATAAATAATTTAAAGAATAACTTGGACAAATTTAGATCATCTGGAATAGAAATAAATTAAGTGGGTAAGTTTGGGAGTTATCATCTGAAATATGTAGAAGAATTTAGGAAAGAAATGAGCCTGGCAAATGTTTCTTCGTACTGATAAGCATTTTTAAAAATCTTTTCAAGTTTCATACATTTTCACCACTTGAATTAATGTGTATTTTAATGTTGAATACGTGTTTTTACTGTAAATAGAGGCATTTTTATTTAGTAAATAAGTAAACAAAAGAAAAACCAAACAAAACCTAGTTTACTCACGCGACAAAAATAACCTAAAGTTATCAAATGACATACCTTTTATTATTCCACCAGACAGTTTATTTGGTGCAAGGTATAATTATCTTGAAAAGGGTAAAAAGCTAATGTCCTCTTTTAAGAAATAAACCGGTTTTTATTTAATTTTTGCGAAGGACACCGTCTGTTGGGATTGAGAGAGTATGGATGTTTTTGTTTTGAAAGGGTTTTGAACACTTAAGGTATGTGTTAAAAAGGTCAATACAGGTTTCACCCGCTTTCCGAAAGTAGTGCATTCCTAAAAACCTTTCGTAAACCGAAAATGGCGTAAAGTAATTTATATGCAGAACATTGAGCGTTCTCAAACATCCCCCACTAAATGGTGATGATGGTATGTTAGGCTAAGTCATCGGAGGTTGGGGTGATGTCAGATAATAGGAAGAAACTGGGGTGTAGGAGAGTGTGGAAGAGGGTGCGCGCTGGCTCTATAACGGCTCGCTGCAAAACAAACGCTGAACGCTATTTTCGCTTTTCGACTCTGTTGCCCTTTTTTGCGTCATGGTGGACTGGCGAGTCTACTAAAGTAAACTCGCAGTCTGTTGCAGTGATACTTTGGACAGTCAGACACTCTTCGCTTGTGTCGGCAGTCAGCACTTTGTATTTATACAGATTAATTTGCATATGTGACACAGAGGTTCACCCCCCCCCCCCCTGAACCTATGGGTGACATAACTCAATATTCAAAATGAAAATTTACAGTCGACAGCTCATTTTAAGATGGGATTTTCACTCAGCATTTAACCATTACCTGGCGCTGTGACCTGAATGCAGACGTGGAGAGGACTGGTTACACATGGAAACAGCTGGGGGAAATTGTTCCGGGACCGAGAGTGTCTTTATTGGTGCCCTATGTCCCAAACGCCACCACAGCCTTAGATATTGAGAAAAAATCTTTTTTCAAGAGGATTATTGTTAAAGTACTCGGGTTCACTAATAATTTCATTATCTAATTCTGGTAGAGTAGTAACTTTGCTGTTATTACTTACTAACTCAGTTATTTGTGAATTTTACACATCTAACTTTTTGGACTTCTTTTGTTTCGGGGAAAATAAATAAGGGTACGCGGACTATTTTTATCATAACCAACAATTTCTGGCTTGGGGCGTTTTTTATTCTGCACCTAAGCATAGTCATTTTCACCAAAGATATTTTGCTAATATTAATCACTGCTACCCACAACACTGGTTTATTGCTGGGTTTAGGTTATTCATGTGTTCTGACATTTATATCTATCTATGTATCCGGACTTCACCCAGCCTTAACAGTTCATCTTTTTTAGCATTCTAAAAATTAGAGAAAGGCTTCTGTCATCCAGACTACTTGGTAATCCTCCTTGTCGGTACAGTCATAGTTTTACGTACAATTTTTTTTTTTAAATTTTAAATTTTTCAAATTTTATTTATTGTGTTTGACTTAAAAGTCCAGATAAAGAATTTAAAGATGGAAATTTCTTTTCAAATTTGGATTCTGAGAAATCTCTTTAGCTCAATTCCAGTCACAGATTTGGTAAACACGTCTGCTACATTTTGTTCAGACGGAATATAAACAAATTTTATAATACCATTCTGGATTTCTGACCTAATAAAGTGGTATTTTATATCTATATGCTTTGATCTCTGGTGTTGTACAGGGTATTTTGCTAGAGATAAGGTACCTTGGTTGTCACAGTACATAGTAACACAATCGAACAAGTCTGGATTCATCATACTTTTCAATAATTGTATTAAGAATTTAGATTCCGGTATTGGGGTCCCTACACTTGTGTATTCAGCTTTGAAAGTAGTCAAAGCAATTGTTTGCTGTTTTCTACTTCTGCACGATATTACTGAACTATCTGATGTTAGTTGAAAACAATAACCAGAAATGCTATGGTTGTCTTGAGAATTCTCCCCGTCTGCGTCACAAAATCCAATTAAGCTTAGGGGTGTAGTAGAAAGGTCTCTTTAAAACGGGTGGACCGCAGGGCACAAAGTCTCTTTCACAGGACACCTCTTCGGAGGGAACTTCTTTCAGCATGACATTGGAAAACGCACCGTTCTTTTGACCGCAGCAAATTGTTTCCACTCCTCATAATCAGCCACACTTCTCCCTGATCTCAAAATCACAGAAGTGGCACTGGCAGCCTGGGGTGGCCTCTTTTGTTGAGTGCCTCTCCGAAGTGGGGGTGTTGCTTCTGCCCGTTTCTGCGCTTCCGCCTCATCTCTGCGCATGCAGTTGGCTCCACCCAGGCTTGCACCCTAGGCTTCTGTTCACGCCGCTGCGCCCTCCTACTTGTTACAGCACTTGTATCATGCTAAGAAATGATTCAAGTACCTGTATGCATAATGTCTAGCACATGTTCTAACAGCGCTGCAACATGAAGTCTCTTCAGTTGTGGTTGGGCAGAGGTCTCCGGTTCAATCTCGTGGTCGGCATCGTCACCACAAGGGGTTTAACTGATTTTTTATTCTGATTCACGTATATTTCAAATAACGTAAGACTTGTTTTGCCCGAACGAAATGCACAACAGTAGGTTTTGCTAGGTGCTGGGACAACTTTGTTACAGCATAACACAGGTCTGGTTGAGTTGCCGTCATCACACAAATTAAACTCCCAACTATTTCTCTGTCCAATTTGTCATCAATTAATTCAGTATCGCCATCATTTATCTTATTTATATCCATTTCACAAGGAGTAGATCTGGGTTTGCAATCCTGCATTCCAATTTTGTCCACTTTGTTTCAATCCATATAGAGATTTGTTTAATTTGCACACAGGTCTTTCACCCTTTGTTCTTTCAATTGAAAAACCTTGTGGTTGCTCCATGTATATATCACAATCAATTGGGGCATTTAAATAGGCGTTTTTTACATCCATTTGATAAATAAACATATTGTATTGTACAGCTACTTGCATTAACACTCGTATGGAAGTTATATGTGCTGTTTGTGAAAAGGTTTCATGATAATCAATACAAGGATTTGAGAATATCGTTTTGCTACATATCGTGCCTTGTATTATTCTTCTTCATTTTTGTTGGACATAATATTAAAGACCCAACATGCCTCACTGCTTTTTGATCATTTGGTAAGGGAACTAGTTTCTTTTAGAGCATTTATTTCATCTTGCATGTTTGTCTGCCAATGACCTGAATCAACGGAAGAAATGGCTTCCTTATATGTTTTCGGTACACTAAACAAGGAGTAACAATAAAGCAGAGTGTATCCTACATTATTGTTATTGTTATCTCCAACAGCATAATCAGTAATCTGGGCATATTGTGATTCCTATTTGGATATTGGTTAGTTTGGCCATCGTTAGTAGCATCATTTTCATTGCAGTTACGTTTGGCTGAAATGTTCCCCTCTTTATCAAGAGGATTATTGTTAAAGTACTCGGGTTCACTAATAATTTCATTATCTAATTCTGGTAGAGTAGTAACTTTGCTGTTATTACTTACTAACTCAGTTATTTGTGAATTTTACATATCTAACTTTTTGGGCTTCTTTTGTTTCGGGAAAATAAATAAGGGTACGTCGGACTATTTTTATCATAACCAACAAAAATAGCTTTCTGGCTTGGGGCATTTCTTCTTATTCTGCACCTAAGCATAGTCATTTTCACCAAAGATATTTTGCTAATATTAATCACTGCTACCCACAACACTGGTTTATTGCTGGGTTTAGGTTATTCATGTGTTCTGACATTTATATCTATCTATGTATCCGGACTTCACCCAGCCTTAACAGTTCATCTTTATTGGCATTTCTAAAAATTAGAGAAAGGCTTCTGTCATCCAAACTAATTCTGAAAAGGCTTCAGCCTTTTTTCCTTGGTAATCCTCCTTGTCAGTACAGTCATAGTTTGGTAAAACAACTTCGTACAATTTTCAAAGTTTCATATATCCCAAGAATTTTAGTTCCCACAATCCATATCTAGTTTCATCACCATCAAATAATAGTCGCATTCTGGGCCCATAACCTGTTGCTCTTTGTGTCATGGTGGCGATAATATTAAATTTTTGTCCAAATTTGACAGAAGCACCCTGGTTTGTAGTTGCTTGTACAGAATAGCTATGATGGTATATAAAGTGTATCTTTTAGGATACAGGTTTGCTTATTGCTAGTAAAACAATTCGTACAATTTTCGAAGTCTCAAGAATTTCACTTTCCACAATTTGTATCTAGTTTCTTCGCCATCATTTAATGGGAGCATTCTGGTCCCATAACCTGTTGCACTTTGTGTCATGGTTCTACAAAAGTAAACTCGGTAGTCGCAGTGGTATGTATCGGCAGTCAGCACTCCGGTACTTTGTATTTATACAGATTAATTTGCATATGTGACACAGAGGTTCACTCAACAGACTTCTTTCGTAAATGCGAAAAAGAGGCTTAAAGCAAATTTTTGAAAAACGGAGGATACCTGTAATTTTAATTTAAAGTAGGTTATATTTGACACATGACGGCATTAGTTCGCTGGGATTTTACTAGTATCGACAGGTGAGTAGTTTGAAAATCGTTAGTTATCTTTTATGTACATAAATTCTTGTAGCAATGTTAGATTGATTATGAAATTTAACAAGTTGAGGTTGTTGAGGAGACCAATTATAAAAAAATACCCATAATATTTTCGGACTACATGCGTCCCCCATTATAACATGGGTTTTGGGGTCCAAGAAAGTCAACTGCTTTACAACCTAGCCACGAATTTTGCCATTTTTTAGCTAAATCAAGCTATTTTGGAGCTAGATTTTGGGTCCACCATCCACCCATGTTATAATGTGAACTGAGCTATAATGAACCATGTTATAATGGGGTACCCCCTGTTAAGAAAGAAAGAAACAAAAGATATCTGAAAAGAGATAATTTCTCCCAATTCACGAAAGAGTAAAAATTGAACCCAAAAAATAAACATTGCTTTTAGATTTTTTAGACATTCTAACAGTTAAGATGTTGTAAATGGCCTAAACAGCCGTAACATGTACATCAGATGGCATACACCAATACACAAGATGGAGATACGTTCATAAAAATGTTAATTTCAAAATTTTAAGTTTTAGAATTTTAATATTTATAACGTCTAGAACACTGAAATTGAAAATAATTTTCAATATTTTTTATCTTCATAGTTTATTGCTTTTGTCTATTGCTGTGTGTGTTGTGTGCTTAATAAATACTGCACATTAGTATGCTTGTAAAATATTCAGCACTGAAGTTATGTATGTTAAAAACTGAATTTGAGAATTGTATGAAGACTTTGTAGTGACTAAAATTTCTACATTTTTTTCATGCATTTTTCAGCACAGCAGAATTTGAGCACAGCAGAATTTACACAGTTGTTAGTTTGCCAAATTACAGCTGTGGGCTGTGTAATTAGCTGAATTAAAATAATAACTAGATTTTTACCGTCATTGGTAGAATGCTTGGTATTGGATTATTGTTTTTGCATAGTGAGATGAAGGATGATATAAACATTAAACAACAAAAAAATGATAGGCAAAGTAGGACAATTTAACCGTAAAAAATGCATTGTATCATAAGGACTAATTTGACCGATCACCGCTAAAGAAGCTAATTTTTTTGTTACTTTCATACTGCAATGACTGTTTGAGTTTTAGTAAAAGAACGATTATTTTATTTTTTATTAAATCAAGAATTGTAAACCATTTTTATTCATTTTTGACTACTATTTACCCTCATCTTAAATTTAGTAGCTTTTTTAAAAAATCACGATGTGTAAAATGGTTTAACGATTAATTGGTACTAAAACCAAGTGGAATTGTAATTAAAAAAAACATCTGAAAATTAAGATGAAGGTAAATAGTAATTAAAAATTAATAAAAATGGTTTACAATACTAAATAAAAATTAAATAATAAAATAATCGATCGCTTTTTTTACTAAAACCAAAAGTAAACAATAACACTGTCGTGCCGGCCTTACTGAAATTGAGATTAAACAAACTAAAAATTAGGATGAATGTAAATAGTTGTTAAAAATTAATAAAAATGGTTTATAATACTTGATTTAATAAAAAAAATAAAATGAAATAATCGTTTTTTTACTAAAAACAGTCATTGCCGTACAAAAGTAAAAAAAAATGTTAGCTTCTTTAGCAGTGATCAGTCTTTATGATACAATGCATTTTTGACAGTTAACTCATCTTACTTTGCCAAACAATAAGTTTAGCTTGGAGAACAAAGATGTACAAGCCCGATTTCCAGACAAATCAAGCTCTCTACACCCCTTAACGAAAGAATTCCCATATGCCTATGTTGGAGAAGGCGTGGTCAAGCAAAGACAAATATTGTTACTTCTACTGAACTATGTAACCTATGAATGGCTTGGCTTCGTGAACAAAGAATTTGGGGATGGCCCATCACAGCAATTGGACCATAGGTGGCGGGAACAATGTGCAGAGTAAACCTCCCGCCTGAGCAGTGAAGTGCGACTTGCCCAGGGT
>VCCN01001590.1:3018483-3032247 GCA_006491835.1 Architeuthis dux
ATATATTTATATTGTTTATTATATATTTAGAGTTATATATTGTTATTTATACTGTTTATTGTTAATTTATACAGTTTATTGTTTATTTCATACAGTTTATTGTTTATTTCATACAGTTTACTGTTAATTCTTATAAGCTAGTTTATTAATTATGCTACAAATTGATTCAATAGTGTGTCATTTATAATGGACACCATTAAAACTTATTAACGCTCATGAATTCAGTATAATAAATTCAAACTAATATTATTGTGTCTTGTCTGCAGGATGACACAAAAGTTGTGCTTGCCAAACATGAAGTAAACAGTTTGCTGGATACAATCCAAAAACAACAACAACAATTTTCGGAATTACCTGACCAACTTCCCCTCGACCCTACCATACCAATCACCTTCACTCGGGTAAGTTAACCTTTTGTCTTGTACTCTACTTTTCCTTTGGGTTGGAATCTATATTGGAATGTCTATTGTCTACACCAGATCATTTGCTTACGTACACTTTGGTATTGCAGTTGGTGAAGCAAGTCTTAGCAAGTCGTCATAGAAACATAATCGTCAAAAATGGATCGCATCATAAGAACTGATTTGACCGATCACTGCTAAAGAAGCTAACATTTTTTACTTTCGTACTAAACTGGCATGTTTGAGTTTTAGTAAAAAAACTATTAGTTTATTTTATTTTTTTTATTAAATCAAGTATTGTAAACCATTTTTATTAATTTTTGGCTACTATTTACATTCATTCTAATTTTTAGTTTGTTTAATCACGATTTCAGTAAGCTGGCACCGCATATAATTTTTTTTTATCATTTATTGTAAACCATTTTACACATTGTGATTTTTTTTAAAAACTACTAAAAATTAAGATGAGGGTAAATAGCAGTCAAAAATTAATAAAAATTGTTTACAATACTTGATTTAATAAAAAAAAAAAAAATTTAATGGTTTTTTTTTAACTAAAACTCAAACTGTCATTGCAGTATGAAAGAATGTTAGCTTCCTTAGCGGTGATCGGTCAAATCAGTCTTTATGATGCTATCCATTTTTTAATGTAAGACGTCCTACTTTGCCGATATTTTTTTTGTACATATTAGCTGACCTTCTATTCTATGAGAAAACTTTCTATTTTCATCAATTTTTTCTGAGAAAAACCTGGCACAGGAGTTACAACGTTAAAGAATATACTTGGCAGCGAATAGGTTAAATTTGGAGCAGAGATTCGAATCTAACTTTGGTGACTCATGTTAGTTGCATGTGAATACCCGGGAGAAAGGCACTTATCTGTGTTTCCCACCCCTAACTGTTTGCTGTGTATCAAACATGACATGAAATAGTTCCGATTCTAATTAAAGGGCTGGAAGTGACTAATCAATGATCTATCTAAGCCTGTGGTCCCGTTTGGGACATAGCTGCCAATAAAGACTCTTCAGGCATCTCGGTCTTGGACCAATTTCACCAGCTGTTCCCATGTATGACCAGGTCTGCATCCAGGTCATGACGCCAGGTATTTCTTGGTCTTTCCTTTTCCCTTGTGTATTCCAAAAGAGGGCAGGTCTTGTAATGCTGAGTGCAGGGTTGTGAAGAGTAATCAATGATCACTTTGCAAAAATTTAATTGATTGACCTAATCATGGGGAAAAAATTAACTAGCATTCCATGGGAAATTATGAATCACTGCCACCCATATATGCTGTGTTGGGGGTGATCAATTAAAAAGTTGGAAAAAGGGTTGATCAATGAATAAGATAAGGTCTGAATTTTCAAAAAAACAAGTGGAAACTAGTGACCAATTTAGCATAAACTTACATTGATTGTACGCCCCTGTCTAAAAACCTATCTAGGGGGAGAATTTTCAAAGAACAAAAAAAGCATTTTCCCTACTCATTGATGGGAGTACGTGTGTAAAATTTCAAGTTTCTACTATGAGCAGTTAGGGCTGGGCAAAGTCCGGATACATAGATAGATATAAATGTCAGAACACATGAATAACCTAAACCCAGCAATAAACCAGTGTTGTGGGTAGCAGTGATTAACTAGTCTGATTGTGTTATCTATCTATAATTGAAGAAGTGTGTGTGTGTGTGCGTGCATGTGTATGTGCTGTGATTACTTAACAACTGGCCATTGTACGAAGTTGACATTCGCCAGATATATTAGTCAACACAACGCATTGCAGTGTCAAGTTTGAAATTGTTTTGATCAGCAGTTCTTGAGAAATCTAATAAAACAATAAATAAAACAACTACAGATTATAGATCTTTTATCTAAAATTATGGATATAAATTGGCAATAGATCTAAATTTAGATATAAAATATCTAAATTGGCAACCCTAAAAGAAGTAGCCAAAATAATTTGAAGCTGTAGTTTCGAACAATGGATATAAAATTATTTTACATGACAATTATGGCAGGCTGCTCCACACACCATAAAATCCGTTGGAATGGGCACTGCACTAGTTTTGATCAACAGAAATTGATCCTCTGTAATCTAATCAATGTGTTTCATTCTGCCTTCTCATACAGCTACACTCTGCGTCATTGACTGAAATGTATGAGGTCTGTCTATACAAATATTGATGGGTTGATTGATTTCTACATATTCTCAATTCCAATGTTCTTCTGATCTGTTTTTTCTTTTAGGACAATCGTGTTCACATTGGTCCCAAGATGGAGATGCGGGTGGTCACCCTAGGGCTTGATGATGCTGGCAAAACAAGCATTCTGTTTAAATTGAAACAGAATGAATTCATCCAAACAATTCCTACTATTGGTGAGTGAAATGTCTTTCATTAATTGTCAGACCACAGGAAGCTTTGGCTGGCCTGGGAGTTAAGGACGGCCGCAAAGCTTGCTACCTTGGGAAAATGCCATTAAGATGTGGCATTTACAAGTTGAGAGTTTTTCCCTCTCTCTCTCTCTCTCTGTGCAGTCGACATGCATGCATATGCTCTTTCTAAATAGAAGAAAACTGTGTGATACTAATCCATCAAAAGTGTACAACAACAGGCTCAGCTGATGGCTGCTACTGATACTATATGTGACCAACATTGCTCTTATTATATATATGATGACTAGCATAGAACCCGTCAAAAATGATGGGTAACATGTTTGCTGTATTATGGAAACAAACCAACAAATATACAGAATTTGGATCTTTAGGTAAATTCAAACCAAAAGTTACCGAGCAAAAGCAGGAACCATGTCAGTTTTAGTGTTTGTGTTTTAGTTTTATAGTTTTTGTGTTTTATGTGTTTTTAAATTTGCAGCGATAAGGTTGCATTGTACCCCAGTGAATACAGTAACAAATATTAAATTATTGAAATAATAGAGACTTGGATTAAACATTTGAAAGATAAACCCTCAGCTGTTAAGATGTGTCATCCAAGTCTCTATTATTTGAAACATTTAATGTCCACTGTGTGCTGCAGACAATTTCTTGTATCTCCATCAATTTTTCTGAAGAAGCCAGAATGAACTGGCAAAACATTAAAATAAACTAAAATAAATATCATTTGTACACAACACGGTCTTCTGAATTGTCATTACAATCTTATATATATAAGACATTTAACTAGTTGGGAACCTATATTTGCTCGGCGCTGGGATGTACAACTGCTAAACGAGCTGCCTAAATTGTAAATGTAAATAAAGAATCAAGTGCTGTGCGGGGATTGAACCCGCGTCCACCTTGGAAGCAACCTTATACACAGGTTCTGCTCTTCCCACTGAGCTAACGAAGCTTTCATGAGAGGCAGGAGATTTTTACCATACACTTTGCAGGCCCCTCTACTTACACATCTTTATAATTATCATATTGCTTAATAAACAAAAATGATGTTGATTTTGTTAATATTTTTGTTTATTCACATCATGACTGAAAGCAACTTTTCTTGGTTATTTAGAACATGCGTATGTAAAAATCAGTAAATCATCATATTATATATAATAAGAGCCATTCTGTCACTTATAATATCAGTAGCAGCCATCAGCCAAGGCTTTTGTCATACATTTATGATAACCGTCCGCAAAGCGATGGGTCATGGACTTGTATCCATAGAATTGACATCAGAACTTTTTCATAATTTTTCTTCAGGTGAAAGTTTTAAGTACTTTTTTTTTTTTGTAATATTTTAGTTTTGTTTTGTCTGAATTTGGTTTAATGAAGATTTGCATCTTTTGAAATATTTTTCTTTTAATTTTCAGGCTTCAATGTTGAAACAGTGGAATACAAGAATCTGAAATTTACCATTTGGGATGTCGGCGGGCAGCACAAAATCCGACCACTTTGGAAACATTATTATTTCAATACACAAGGTAGGAAGTTTGTTTTTTAACAAAAATTGAATTGCCATAACAGTGCTATCTTAATGGGGTGCAACTTTATTTAGCATTCATGACATCTCTTTGTATCCATTAGGTTGTTATATATGGAATGTTGTTTTTTGAATAGGAAGATGAAGGATGATATTAACAAAACAAAATGGTAAATATTTAATCAAAATATGACCCATTTTGATGCAATAACCTTTTTCCAACGATCCTCTAATGATATGTCATCGCTATAAAATTCTTTAGGTTTAGTGGTCACAAATTCAGTAAAAGCACAAATTATGGCTTCCCTATTATTGAACCTTTTATTATGGATATGGAGTTCAAAATGTTTGAAAAGATTTGTAGGAAAAATGTCAGGTGAATATGGAGGATACTGCAAGACTTCATATCCCAATACTCTAAGCTTAGACACAATCAGTTGATGGGTGTGGAGGCCTTCACTATTATGGAACAGTTCATGTGGTAACCATTCAAATAATTCAATCAAAACTTTTTAGGTTGTCATTTTTTAATATTAAGATGAAGTATGGAATAAACAACAAAATATGGTAAATATTTAATCCAAATATGACCTATTTGAAGCAATAACCTTTTTACAATGATCCTTTAATGATAATATTCTCTCTATATAAAATTCTTTAGGTTTAGTGTTCACAAAATCAGTAAAAGCACAAATTATGATTTCCCAATTATTGATCGGATGTTGAAAATGGCCTAAACATGTACATCCATCAGAAGACCTACATCAATCCAATACACATGGTGGAACTACGTACATTAGCATTTTATGATTTTTTTAAATCCAATTATTACGAATGAAGTTTAAAATGCTTGAAAAGATGATCATGTCAGGTGAATATGGAGGATGCTACAATACTTTAATTCTCTAAGCTTAGACACAATCAGCTGAGAAGTATGTGAATATCAGCAGCTTGAGCACCATTATTTCCTAATTTGAATTCATACTTGAAAATTAGTCTAACTTCTTGGGAAGATGCCATTGCTGTTAAGGCCCCAAATACCTCAATAATAACAAATTATATCTCTATTTACATTGAATCTGCAAAAAATGCAATTACATTAGTAAATCTTTCACTTTTAGCATTAATCTCTAGAAGAAAAGAAGAAAAACACCTTTATTTAAGAAAATAACATACATTCAAAAAACATGCTCTGTAGGGGAGCATGGTCTTACCTTAAAGGTATTCTACCACACAACTCCCCAAAGAATATTATAAGTAGTAACAAACTTATTTACCTTAATAATTACAACATACATGTAGAAAAAAACACCCAAAATAAAAATCCAGCATGTGAAGGGATTTTGACTAGTCCATGAGCAAATATTGGGATACTATCCTTACTTTTTAAGTTTTAAAGATTTTTTATGTCTTTTTAATAGATTCAAAAGTTGCCTTGATTGAAATAAATTGTGACTAAATTGAGTTCTTTGATTTCTAATTGGCATCCTTGGTTAAACACAAATGATTTTTTAGCATGTGTTAATCATTGATTTGAGGCAAAATATAACTAGATGTATTTAAATGGATAATTTGCATTTAAAACATTTTTTATACCATTTATATGGCCCAGCACCCACTCATTAATATGTGATCTGGTCCAGAGATAAAAAAAAAGTTGCAGACACCTATTTTAAAACCATATTATTGAGGACCCCAGAATCTGTTGCGTTTGAAATTGTTTTTCACCATCTTTTTAGCTATATCTGTTTAACTCCAAACATTGCATTGGTGACTGAAGGAGTTGTACATTGCCATGCTGTGTTTGAATGCTGATAAAAGCTAGGATTTTGATTGCTGATTTTTAAGGCAGGCAAGATTAGTGCAACACAATCTTTCTCCCCTTCCAAGACTCCTATGGACATATATATCCTGAGGTTTTTATGACTGCTGGGATATATATGTCCTGTAGATCTCTTTAAGAAGTCTATTAGGACATATGTGTCATGAAAAATAAAGTAAATGAGATTTTCCAGGCTTTTACAACCGCAGACAATGACCTCATAGTACGAAACCCCCACATAAATTAGTTTGCATTACATGACTGAACAGGAAAGATGTGCAGGAGAGAGATAGAGATAAAAATCTTTTAGAAAAAGTCCAGAGACAAGCAACTAAGTTATTACCGGAATTAAAAAGTATGAGTTATGAGGATATTACCGGAATTAAAAAGTATGAGTTATGAGGATAGGCTAAAAGTGTTAGGGTTAACATCGTTAGAAAATAGAAATCGGGGAGACTTAATAGAAATGTTTAAGATTATGCATGGTTTTGAAGTAGTAAACCCTTATGTATTTTTTACTAGAAGTGGGTACAAGGGACTGAGAGGCCACATATATACAGTAGAAGCAAATAGAAGTAGATTGAATATCAGAAAATTCTTTTTTAGCAATAGAGTGGTGGGACTTTGGAATAGATTACAGGAATATGTAGTGCTATCAACAGATGTAAATTATTTTAAGAAGAATTATGATGTTTATACACCACCGCAAAGGTTTAAGGCCCTAGATATTGTGTAAATATGATTATGATGTGTGTTTGTATATACAAATTGTATACTTTTTTTCAGACTAAAATAAAATGTTAAAAAAATGTTAGATGTGATCTGCTAATTCTGTGTTTTTCATCTGTTTCGGGTTAAATGTCATCATGGTTTTTTATTTTTTTTCATGATTGTTTTCTTTTAACCATTAAATAAAAATTAACACATTTTTGGCTTTTTTAAAAAAGATTTTTTTTTACACCTTTTTAAAAAAGAATTCAGGCATTAAGCACCTTGGTAGGTTAGTCTTGAAAGAGCTAAAGGTGGAAGAAGTTATCTGCCCTTGTTAATACTTTCCCCTTCTATCATTGCAGCAGTGATTTATGTTGTGGATAGCTGCAACAAGGAACGATTGCAAGAGGCTTACAATGAATTGGCCAAGTTGGTCCAAGAAAAGGAACTCCGAGAAGCCTCATTGCTTATTTTTGCCAACAAACAGGTAAGACATCTTCTGCTAAAATCCCAGGTTATCCATGCAGCAAATACAGCTTGTTTGAAATCAAAACTTTTGGATTACTAGTGAACCCGTGACTCAAAAATAACAGCATTTATGAAATTAAAGCATTAAAACAGTAGTTCTCAAACTTTATTGTATAACAGCATTTATGAAATTAAAGCATTAAAACAGTAGTTCTCAAACTTTATTGTATGATGGCAAGAAATATATTGATGTATATGGCACACCAACTGTAAAAATGAAATGAATTAAATAAAAACATTTCAGTAGTCAATGAATGAAACTTTTATATCAACATACTGATATGCATACTCAAAGGGTCTAGAACAGCATTGTCCAAACTTTTCATATATTTTACACATTTTTGCAGACCAAAGAAAAAAAATCAGTTTTAATAATAATAAATGAAATTATAGAAAATGCCCTTTCTCGGGAACCTCAATGGACAAAAGCGCTTGAAAACATGTGCAATCAATTGCAGTAAAAATATAAGTCCTATTAAAGAAGAGTAAGATGAAAGTGCAGCTTTTTATAAAACACAGGCAGGAACCACAGTTCCAAAGTGTATTTACTGGGTTCATATAATTATGAATGTCTCAAAACAAACGTTTTTATTTTTGATTTAAAGCTTGCTAATGTATGTATGATCTGGATATCATAGGGTAATTGATACCAAAGTCTGGGTGCTATAGAGCTGAAACTCCTGCACCCATGAGTCATATTCATAAAGAAAAGTTCTAAAATCAAACCATCTAAATTCATTTTATAAATAAATGAATAAAATTTAAATGAACAAATAAGTTTTATTTGGATCTTTTTGGTAATAAGCATGATATGATTCAGAACAAAAGAGGAATGTGACAATTACAAAGAAATAATTCTGTACTTAGAGAAATGATATATAATGAGTAAAATTCATTTTTGAATTATTTTTATTCACTGAAATTTTCCCAATGTTTACCTGAAGTGAGAAGTTTCTACTTCTCTTTTCCTTCTTTTCTCCCCTAGGATCTGGAGATGTGTGTTAGCATTGAAGAACTGACGGAACAATTTTCCCTCTTTAAACTTTGCTGCAATCGCAGTTGGCATATCCAAGCGTGTGACGCTAAAAGCGGATACGGTTTACACGATGGCCTAGAGTGGCTCTCACGGCAGATGGTAGCGACGGGCTCCCCAGAGTTTATCTAGAAGACCCTCTTGTTTCTTGCCATACTTTCCCTTTTGATGTGACTCACAGGAGATTCTTCCGACACAGCGGCGCAAAAAGATGCAAACCATATCCGAATGGTTTATATGAAGCAGCTGGCGGGCTGGAAGGTTTATTAAGCAGAAAAAAGGTTTTCTGCTGGTGAAAAGTCGGCCAATGTGTGGTAAGGTTTGGTCAGTTTACTGGTGAATTAAAAATTCCAAGCATCATCTGCGCCTAACAAATGAAATCACAAAAAATCTTAGTTTTATGAGAGACAACCATTTGATCTCCAGAAAACAAAAACACAGCATAATTGAGTGGCCGCGCATGATAAGTGCCCAATGCACCATTTTTGAAAAGTTGAGATTTTTGTTATGTTTAGAGCTACAATGCTAGATTTTTTTTTTTTTTTTTTTTAAAATTTTAAATTTTGAAGCTTGAACACTATATGAATTATAATGCAAACTGTTCAAAATAAAAAATAGCATTGTAGCTCTAAAAATAACGAAAATATCAACTTTTTAAAAATGGTGTGTTGGGCACTTATCATGCGCGGCCACTCAATTACACTACATAATGATAATAATAATTAATAACACACTAATTAATAATTGAAATTTTACACACTATGTAATCCTGATTTTAAACGTTTATTTATTACTCGGTGAAAGCAGTGTGTATAACTTATTTACTACATAGCATTTTGTGTTCAAGTTACACTATATTAGAGAACTAGTTTACCCATGCCATCAAAAAAATGACGGAAGTATTTAATATTTAAATAATTTTGCAATTGCATTTTACTTAAAGAATATCAAAAACATTATGTTCCTCTGCATTTTCTTGTTTATGTTCAACCAGAATGAACTTTTTTAAGCATTTTTAAAAACAAAAAAATAAGGGAGATTACTCTGTAATTAGCATTTAATAGTTATCTCCCTTGACAAATGTTACAGACATACATACATACATAAGTAGATGTTATTAAACCCCAGAACCCGGTCTGAGTTTCCTCAATCTATAATACACATCAGTAGAGTAAGGATATCTCTACAATCTACATTTACTAATTATAGTTTTATGGAGAAATAAGCATTACTTTTTCAGGTGTCTGTACATAAAACACAGCCACTTATTTTACAGTAAAACAAGTAATGCTATATTGTCTATAACTTTAAGAGCCATTAATATTCCAAGCTTTATTTGGACTATTGAGCTCCTTTTTTTGTGTTGTTGACGTTTCAGCCAATCTATTTTACAGGTTTTAAAAAAATTGTAAAAAAATATTTAAATATTACTTTCCTTACAAATTCTACACCTGAAGAAGGCTGTAGAATTGATTGTCTGAAACATGATGAAGTAAATATCTACATCCGTTAACCAAGTTGAAAAAAATAAAAACAATTTTCACTGGGAATTTTTTGTGCTTTTGATAAGTAAGACCCTAACAATCTTCGTAGAAGTTGTTAATTTTTAGAAAAAAATGTTTTTTAAGGTTTTACAAGGGTGGTTCTATTTACAATATAACTGTATGGTAAACAGGACCGTTACTTTCAGTCCGTTGTATGGAAGTGAGGCTTCGAATCATGTTACTTCTCTTGTGAAGGTTGATAACTAGGTTTCTTTGATATTTTAATGACAATTTTTCTGTGCTTTCATTAAGGTTTTTTGGTGAGAGGACATGCAGGGATGCCCGATGGTGCATGTGTGCCCCACACCAAAAAACACTTAATGAAAGCATGTCATTAAAATACTTCCAAGCCTCACTTCCATACAACGGACGGGCAGTAACGGCCCCTTTTATCATACAGCTACATTGTAGATAGAACCACCCTTGTAAAAGCTTAAAAAACATTTTTTCTAAAAACTAACAACCTCTAGGAAGATTGTTAGGGTCTAATGGATTAAAAGCACAAAGGATTACTGGCAAAAAAAAAATTGATTCTATTTTTTTTTCAACTTGGTTAAGGATGTAGATCTTTACCCATGGTGATAACAACATTGACGACACAAAAAAGGGGTTGAATTGTCTGAACGAAACTTTAACGTAATGCAATGTCAAACAGATGAGTTTGAAGTAAAAGATGACAAAATGTCTGTAAACCCTTTCAAGACTAACCTATTAAGATGCATAATGCCCAGGGCTGGATTAGCCTATATGCAAACACAGCGTAGGGCCAATACATTGAGGGGGCCACAAACAAATAGCAATATAGAACTTTATCACTATTCCCTTGGGGAAAAGATCAATCATAAATAAAATAATTACTTAATCCATTTCGCATGTGAATAAAAAATATTATTTTATAGGTAAAACACCCCTTTTTTTAGTTTATTCTATGAGACGCTTTATTTTAATATTTGTTTTTTACTCTTTATAATTTATTGCATATTACTTACATTTTTTACATTTATGAACTTTTAAAATTTTTTAAATATTTTTATGCTTTTCTCTTTCTATTACATTTTTAAAAAATGACTGCGTTACTTCAACAATTCCGTATTTACTCAAAATTAGAAATTTGAATTAAGTTTTCATTTTCTTAAAAATCTCGTTTTTGGCGTAGGGCCCATTGTGGTCTTAATACGGCCCTGATAATGCCTGAATTAAAATTTGTTAGTAGTCTTCTAAAAGAGATCTATGGGACATATATATTCCAGCAGTTGTAGAAACTTTGGGATATATATGTCCCAGCAGTCATGAAAGGGTAAAACAACAAAAAAAAACAGAAAGAAAGCAAAAACACTTCTTCCATTCCATTTAGTGTGGAACACAGTTTTTGGTCTTCCTCGTCCCACATATAATCTGTTTGATTATTTCCTGTATCCATTCTGCCGACACCTTTACCCCCCCCCCAAAAAAAAAGAAAATTGCTTCATTAATATTTAATCTGCATTTGTTACTGCTACAAAAGACACACTACTTCCATTTGTCTTTGATACCCGGGCACCAAAACACAATCCATTTTTATAATTCCAGAAAGGAGTTTGATCTTCAATTTGTGGAAATGTCACAACTGGCAATTACCAAAATCTGTTCCTTAAACTCATGAATTCATCCCCCCCTCCCACTTTCCACCTTTCACCCCCCCTCTCTCTTCTCTGTTCATCCCGCAACTACGCAATTTGTGTTGACCTGCCAACACTAGTGGTAGCGCTAGACCCGACTGCACGCCCCCTGCAAATTTTTTTTAGATTATTTTTTAGATTTTTCAGGGTTCCTCAGATATACTGTGCCCCCAGAGCTCCAGCCCCCTCCCCAGTTGCAGGGTCTGCAGGTCCTACGCGCCACCTCTGCTAATACACACTTCACTATATTCATATACACATTGTTGCAACTTCTACAAACCTACACATTGCTTTATTTGCAAATATACACATACACAGAGTAACTATTTAAAAGCATTTATTTGCTCCAATGCAGATACAAACAGGAGTTTAGTTTCAAAATAGTCTCTCTTCAAATTTTCCCCTGTAATTCTTACCTGAAAAGTTTTCACCTTCCCCCTTCTGCCTTTTACCTACAAATGACGACAGGTTGTCGATCTTCATGAGAAATACTTGCTTGAAATGACAAAGCAAACGTTATTGTTAGTTTTGTCATTATGTACTGCACTCGGCCACTCGTCTGAAAAGAAACATTATTTATTCACTGGATTATATGTATATAACAGCCTCCATGTTTTTGTTTTGTCTAATTTATTCAGCCCCTCCCCTTTTTCAACCCGTCCCCTTTTCAGCCCCTTTCCCTTGTTGGAACTCTCCCTCCTACAAACGTTGTCTGATTCATCCATTTTTGTTGATCCTTCTTCATTAAAATTCACAGATCTTCAGTCTTTCCACCTGGTTAGCCTTCCTCTCAGCCTTTTCTTCTCACTCATCACGGACATTCAGGGTCTTGCGATGGTCATTCATTGTGGTCAGTTTTTTTTATGGACAAACTTAATTGAACTTTTGGGTCCTCATTGTCTTAGCTTGGTAAAGCCCCAACCACCCATCCACACACTGGAATGCATAGAAACATGTAAACTTACACATAGCATTGCACTATGTATAATGTCTTACATGTATAATACGACCAGTGTATTGATGTGGATTATAATTTAACCGACAATATTAGATTGAAATGACAATTCAGAAGACCTTGTTGTGTACAAATGAGATTTCTTAGTTTATTTTGACGTTTCGCAGGTTCATTCTGGCTTCTTCAGACAATTTCTTGTATCTCCATCACTTTTTCTGAAGAAGCCAGAATGAACTGGCGAAACGTCAAAATTACCTAAGAAATCTCATTTGTACACAAGGTCTTTCGCCGGTTCATTCTGGCTTCTTCAGAAAAAGTGATGGAGAGACAAGAAATTATCTGAAGAAGCCAGAATGAACCAGACTGTGTGTTGCAGACAATTTCTTGTATCTCCATCAGTTTTTCTGAAGAAGCCAGAATGAACCGGTGAAACGTCAAAATAAACTAAGACATCTCATTTGTACACAGCAAGGTCTTCTGAATTGTCATTTCAATCTAATGTATAATATATACACAAAAGCCCTGAAATATTATCCAAAATACTCACGTGTACACTGAATTATTTTTTTGCTCTCGTCCCCCTCCCCCCATCCATTCCGGGCTCCTTGGCTTAAGCCTACTCGGCCTAATGGTTAATCCGCCACTGACAATGATAAACTTTGTATGTTAATCCTTCAATGGTTATATTTTCTCTGCCTCAACCATTATTTTCTCTTGTATTCAATATTGAGGAATGTCTTTTATGGTTTTTTAAATCAAAACCAAAATCTTTCCTTTCGTTTTTTGTTAAAATAAAAAAAGATCCCTGACTCTTTCTTGCCAAACTCAGTGTGTCTTATTCGATAGCAACTGTCTTCTTGCAATGTGACTTCATAGAGACTGGCCACACCCTTTTATGGCGTGTCTGCAACACAGACTTAGATATTTATCTGATTATATTTATTTTTGCTTTTGGTAAGTGTGACCCTCTCGCTGCCTTGTGCCCTCCTGACTGCCACATTAATGTGCTTGGAAATAAATATCATTGTCTAGAAACACAAATCGTTTGTTTTTTCTGCAGGTCATTGTAAAATATGAGAAGCAACAGAAAGCAAAGATATCATAGATACCAAAACTTTCAAAATAGGTTTCTTCAATTTTCGAGTTGGTCCGGCTGGCTATATATGTATGTCCTTTTTTTTTTTTTTTAAAACATTTACTCC
>VCCN01001590.1:3064806-3079348 GCA_006491835.1 Architeuthis dux
TATTATATATACAATACAAAAGTTGCAGTAATCATCTGTAGTGGTTTTTGACCCTGCAGCAGCCAGTCTTGTTCTAACATAATAACCTTCTCTTAGATGGACTGCCTTACAGGGCTAAAGGGCTCCAACTGCCCTGCTATTTACCCGTAGCTGAGGGGAGAAGTGGATTCATGCCTTTCCTAAGGGCATAAACATGCCACCACAGCAGCAAGTTTTGTTTGTTTTCTTTGTCTCTTTTGTTGATCTTTGTAAACAAATAATTGCTACAAATTCTGTAAATAATCAAACACAGCGATGCCTGGCAATATAATTGTTGTGGCTGAGTGGATTTGGGAAAAGATTGTGCAGTGTTACATTTACAACATTGTGCGCATTCAATGTTGAAAATGCACTCAACAGAGAAATTGTTACGTTTGTGTAAAACTTGGCTTCCTTCTTGTCAATGGCACTGTTGAAGTTCTCAACAGCGTCTTTGCTATGTCATCAGGTATTGTAAGCATGTGCTGTTCACACGTACATGCATTTGCTGCCACATTAAAATCAACCTTATATCACTTTCTGCTCCCGTGGGGAGGTAGTTGAATAAGTATATTCTAAAAAGGAAGCGAAATGAAAGAAAAGTCAATGGGATGAATGACTGTTTCTTTTTTTCACAAATCTTTTTGAGGTCTCATTTAATGAGACAGCTGGATTCTAGTATCTGCCTCGGCATTCAGTCTATTAGGATGATTAGTTTTATTGTTGTGAATGCAGAAAATCCTGCTTCCCATAGTTGGAAAAGGAAGAAGTACTTTAATAGCCTTTTCTGATAGCTGTAGATATTCTTCTTTTATAGTACACCGACATTTTGAAAGAGGCAGTCTTTTAAATGCTGCTTGTAAAGTGGAATCTGAATTGATGTCAAACTTTTCATATTCCGCTGCATTTAAATTCACTGATTTCTCTTGCATATTGAATGGGGTCTTTAATTCAATCATTATTTTTTAACTTGATACTTTGATCATTTAAAACAGAGCTTTCCAATCTTTTTGCACTGGTGACACACTTTTTTAAAAATAAAATTTTTTGCAACACATCACTTAAGTTTTGTTAGCCACGGTAAAATATATAATGTTACCCGGCAATGACTATTTGAGTTTTAGTAAAAAAAACAATTTTATTTTATTTATTTTTATTAAATTAAGTATTGTAAACCATTTTTATTCATTTTTAACTGCTATTTACATTCATCCTAATTTTAGTTTGTTTAATCACAATTTCAGTAAGGCCAGCACGCATTGTTATTGTTTTATTTGTTTATTGTAAACGATGTTAGACATTGTGATTTTTAAAAAAACTACTAAAAGTTAAGATGAGAGTAAATAGCTGTCAAAAATTAATAAAAATGGTTTACAATACTTGATTTAAGAAAGAAATAAAAGAAAAAAATCAGTTTTTAATAAAACTGAAACAGCCATTGCTTTGTACGAAAGTAAAAAATATGTTAGCTTCTTTAGCAGTGATCGGTCAAATCAGTCCTTATGATGCAATCCATTTTTGCCAAAAACCCAAAGTTTTTATTTTATTTTATTGAAAGCACCAAAATTAATGAATTTTTGAAGTACAGTGGATTCTGGACAATAGGACGGCATCGGGGTCAACAATTTTGGACTCAATAAATGGCTGATCCAATTAACCGAACAATTTAATTTTTTTTTATGTACAAAACACCCAAAATTTCTTGAATTCAAGGGAACAACTTACATAAAACACAACACCTCATACTTGTACACCCACTTTTTCTTTCTTTTTAAAGTTTCACATGGTAAACATATTTGAAAGATAGTTGTTTCTAGAACTTAAAGAATATATTTTTAGTAAATCTATCATATTTTATTTTTAAAAAATGTTAATTCAGTAGCACTGCTGCTTGGTCAAATAGATGGTGCATTGGTCATAATAAACAAAGTAATTAACAACGATTACATACGTTTGAATCGGTTCTTACAAAATTGGTCCTATTGTGTTGCTGGTCTTAATAACCGTTTGTAATATTAAGCAGAATCCATTCTTTCTCTTTGACTGATATTCATGAAAGGTTACTTGATTCCCAAGTTTATATAACCTTTTTTTATTCGCCCTTTCACGCACACACTCTTAATATTTTTTTTATATTTTAATAATACACAGGGTCACAAATTTTGAGATGGAAACCTGTATAGTATTGCTCTTTTTGTTTAATATCCTGAAATCTTAATCAGTCAAAATCAGTGGCAATCAGATTGGAGTCATGCCTTAGAAAAGGCATTGTAGTATTATTCTGCTAGTTTGTATGTACAACTGTTACGCTTTCTGATTATTATTCATTCCTCTCTTAGTTGTCAACACCCGTGGAATTTCCACAGGTTCAGCTAGTTGATATGAAAGGAACATCATTAGCCACAACTTTGGCTGTTTGCTGACTTCATTTTCGGGGTTTCAGCTTCTGCCTCCTTTGAGCTTTTCATTTGACTGGGGATGTTTGAATAATGAGTATTAGGTATAGAATAAAAACCGGAGAGAGAGAGAAAAAAATGGATTCCCAGTTGCTTTGTAATTCATAAGAGAGTTTTGTTAATCACTGCTACCCACAACACTGGTTTATTGCTGGGTTTAGGTTATTCATGTGTTCTCACATTTATATGTATCTATGTATCCGGACTTTGCCCAGCCCTAACTGTTTTTAGTAGAAACCTGGAAATTTGCACACATACACACACTAGCCTCAATGAGTGGGGGAAAATGGGGGGGGGGTCCCCCACCAATATGTTTTTTAGTGGTGTTCAATATGCAATGTAAGTTTATGCTAAATTGGTCACTAGTTTGTGCCCACGTGTTTTTTGAAAATTCAGACCATTTTTTAGTGATCACAGCCCAACAAAATGTGAAAGATGTAACTTATTCATTGATCACCCATGTTTTCCAACTTTTTAATTGATCACCCCCAAAACAGCTTATATGGGTGGCAGTGATTCATAATTTCCCTTGGAATGCTATTCTTAATTGTCTTTTGCATGTTTTTGTCTATTTTCAGGTCCAACTGCCTTTTCTCGTAAACATCCGCTCTCTTGCTGGTTGTCGTGCATGTTGATCTGTTTTGCTGGAAGTATCATTGCCAACCTTCTGCTTGGAGAACCCTGCATGATTCCATTCAAGAACCACAGAGACATTCTCACAGCAACGGCAGTCTGGTAGGCAAAATCTTCACTTCTTCAATTTTAATCTGTGATTTTCTTTGATTTTTAGAAACGGTCAACATAGGTTTCTTCAGTTTTTAAGATGGTCTGGTTGGCAGGCTGGCTATGTATCTATTACACGTACAGACCAATGGAGCTAGAGGGCTGAAAATTCCAACATTTGCTCCATCTTTGAAGAGGGTAAAGGAATGCCACCTCACCCCCCTCCAAGAATGGTGGTTCAGGTGTACAACAAGGTTTGGGAATGGGGGGATAGGGGTAGACTGTTCGATTGGGTGAGCCTTGGTTATATCTAGAAAAAACTTGTCGTCTTTTGGGGTTTTTTAAAAATTCCTCCCCTAAATAGGTTTTTATAGGGGCGTTCAATTTGCAATGTAAGTTCATGCTAAATTGGTCCTGACCGCATTTACACAAGTTTTTTGAAAATTCAGACATTTTCAGTGATCACCGCCGAACAAAAGGCAGAAGTTACTGATTCATTGATCACCCCTTTTTCCAATTTACTGATTGATCACCCCCAACACAGCATGCTGCCAAAAGATGTTTGTCACATGACAGTTTCTATTGAGTGACTAACCAGACCTGTTTAATATTTGTTCATTTTCTTGTTTGGAAAATATGAAAAATATTTGATAGAAGTAAAAACTAGCTAACCATTGTACATTGGAAGGTATGTATGAGTGGATTAGTGTGTGTGTGTGTGTGTGTGTGTGTATATATCTCTACATACAGTATCGCCCATAAATAAATACACCCCTACTACTATTTTATAGAAAGTTAATTTTCTTCTAAACTAAATATAGCAGGGTTTTATTTTTTCTAGTGGAACATTACACAATCAAAATGGATATTATCATGTATTATTTTGACCAAACTCTACAGCATTGAAACTACAAAAATATGAATATGTTGCAGTCCAAAGATGAGAATAACACTATGAAAACATATTTTTGGTAACAGTTTCAATGCTGGAGAGTTTGGTCATAAATAATACCTGATAATATCCGTTTTGATTGTGTAATGTTCCACTAGAAAAAATAAAATCCTGCTATGTTTGGTTTAGAAAACAATTAGCTTTCTATTAAAAAGTGGTAGGGGTGTACTTATTTATGGGTGATACTGTATGCATACATGTTGAACTCTTAGATTGCTGTATTCATATATCCAGTGGCCCATTTATTTATCTCTGACACATTTCAATAATATTTGACTAAAATTTGCATCCTGCTATCTGTGCTTTATAAGACAATTAACTTTCTATTAAAAAGTGGTAGGGGTGTAATTATTTATGGGCGATACTATATATGTGTATGGATGTATGTAGATATCACCCACTTTTATGAAAGAGCTCAAGGCCATAGCTTTTAACTGAGTTGATTTATTTTGTGCATCCGTTAGTAAGATAAGCGAGAAACCCGCAAATAACCTTACTGGGAAAACACAACAATGAATCAAAATTATTTCAGCCTTAATCTTTTTCTCTCTTCTATTTTTCAACTTTTTAAAAAAGGAAATTCCATCCCTTAATGTCTTGCTTATCTGTAAATTTCAAGGAGTTGATACCATTTCCTGGGATATTTGGGGAAAAGATTATTAGAATTTAGAGAATTGTTTAACACTAAATAGATACCCTATATGCTGATATATAAGACAGACATTTAATTTTTTAAAAATAACTAGTATTCCAAAGGAAATTATGAATCACTGCCACCCATATGCTGCGTTGGGAGTGATCAATTAAAAAGTTGGAAAAAGAGGTTATCAATGAATAAGTTACTTCTCTCACCTTTTGTTGAGCTGTGATCACTAAAAAGAAATTTCCCAAAACAAGCGGGCACAAACTAGTGACCAATTTAGTATAAACTTACATTGCATATTGAACCCCTCTAAAAACCTATTGTGGTGGGAATTTTCAAAAAACAAAAACATTTTCCCTACTCATTGAGGTGTGTGTGTGTGTGTGGGGGATTTCAAGTTTCTACTATGAACAGTTAGGGTGGGCAAAGTCCGGATACATAGATAGATATAAATGTCTAAACACAAGAATAACTAAAACTCAGCAATAAACCAGTGTTGTGGGTAACAGTGATTAAAAACTATGCAAATATTACACTGCATTCAATGCACTGGTATTATGACTAGGGGGTCGTCTACCGGAGCTCAATATGGACAGTTATGGAGCTTGGATAACTTGCAGTGAGCGGTAGTCCTCCAAATACCCTTGTACGCCATTTGTCTTATAGTCCAGCATATACAGTATTACTTGTGAGTTTATATCGGTGAACGCCTGGCTGTGAGCTACTAACCTTACCAAAGAGCTTTAATCTTAAAGTCAAAATCATGACACCAATGTGAAATCAACAGACTACTAGTATCTACTTCTAAACAAATATGAAAGACAGTTATCTACCATTGTTGGTCACTGCCATTCTGATGATTTAGATGCAGCGGCAAACTTCTTGTCTTTTGATGTCTACCGTGGTTGAGGAGAGGCAGAATCTGCTAAAATGCGCATAGACATCTTAGCGGAGGGTAAAGAAATCATCCCCCCAACACACACCTCCAAGAATGGTGGTTCAGGTGTACAACAAGGTTTGGGAGTGGGGGACAAATAGACTGTTTGACTGGGTGTGTCTCAATTTCTATTATTACTTTCTCTCTTTCTCTCTAAAATAATATCCGATATATTTGCGTGTGTGTAATTTTTGTTTTTATACATCATTGCAAATATCTTAATCTACAAAATCTGTACCCATATGAACATGCATGTACATGACATATATATATATAAATGCTGAAGCAGCAGACAGTTAGCTGTTAACCAATTAACTGCAGAAGGTGGTGAAAAGTAAGTTATCCATTGCAAGATAAAAGCCCTGACTCACAGATAGAACCGAGTTGACATCAATCACAATAAAACGGAAATATTGAGTTAGCCATAGAACTGCAATGATGGAAATTCCTGTCATTCGCAGTTAATTGGTTAATTTCTAAAACAAGTATTTTTTAATGCACCCTAACAAGACAAAGACAAGTATATTAATGAAAGAAATCTTTGATTGCAGACCAAATCAAAGAGCTCTTCATCTCTTATTTTGCCTGATTAGAGTAAAAAACAATACAAATCCACATATATAAAATGGCTATGTGTGTGTGTGTGTGTATATATATATATGTATTAGTCATAGTAGTATTATAACAAATGCAAATCATATATAAGAAATCCGATATATGTTGTTGAAAATATTTAATTTGCGTGCTCGACATAAGTTAATTTTATAATTAACTTATGTCGAGTACTCGAATTAAATATTTTATTGCATTATCATCAATAAAAAGAATAAATATACTGAAGTATATGTATTTCAAAATTGTTTTGAAAATTTATAAATCTACTTTGATAGTGAAACAGGGTTTAAACTTTGTATGAGCCTTTCTTGTCAAATCTTTATATATTTGTGTGTAACACTTTTCAATGAGTGCACAGATACTACACTTTGATCCTAAACAGAGGGCCGAGGATCATCACTTCAATCTGAGGCAGTGCACATATGCTACATTTTGATCCTAAGCTAAGGGGCTGGGAGTGACACTTTGATCCTAGGCAGAAGTGCCAATCCATACATAAATAATTTTGTCATTTATGACAGGTACTATGTTAGTCTGAAATATTGTATTACATTATACCATCACACATACACACATGTAATACCCACACCTCCATCTCGACCTCTAACAGCCGCAGTCATCTATAAAGTGATTGACTGGGAAACTGTTCACCGCTTTCCACGTTGTCTACTTTTTACTTTTTGATCAGATGCCTGTCTCTTAGAGGGGAGGTGGTGCAAGGCTTGCATGAAGATAGAGAAGAGCCTACTCATTTGTGCTGATTAACTTCCACTTCTTGAATCTTCTCTGGAATCTGTGGTCAGGGAACACATAAAGTATCACCCATAAATATACATACACCCATACCACTTTTTAATAGAAAGTTAATTTTCTTCTAAACCAAACATAGCAGGATTCTATTATTTCTAGTGGAACATTACACAATCAAAATGGATATTATCAGGTATTATTTATGAACAAACTCTACAGCATTAAAACTCTTGTTGCCAAAAATATGAATATGCTGTCCAAAGATGAGTACAACACTACGAAAATATATTTTTGGCAACAGTTTCAATGCTGTAGAGTTTGATCATAAATAATACCTGATAATATCCGAATAAAAGAGAAACCAGTCAGGCTGCACCAGAGTCAAACTCTGCTCCTACTTCTATGTCCTTGCGTAATTCTACTAAAAACTTTGGAGGTGTGTAAGACTTGTCAGTTTAGCACAGGTGGTAACACACCAGCCTAGGTCATAAGTTCAAATCATGGTAGAGGAATGGGATTTTTACATATCGGTTTACTCCTCTATTTTTGGTGAGGATTGTTCTTGTTACATAAGAAAGTAAAATCAACTCTGACTTTGTCCTGGAGTTTGATAATAACTAGTGTTGATTTGCTACAAACTGATGTTTTTTTTTATTCATCGAGTACAATGTGTTTAAACGCTGACACTGAAGTTATAAGTAATTGAAATGCATCAGAGATAAATAGGCCACAGGATATATATATATGCATTGACTGATTATCTACCACCCAGACACTAAGGCTGAACTTTAGTAAGGCTCCCCTGACTTTGCGCTCCTGCTACACATTCCGTTGAATAGAATAAAGATAATAGTCATGATAAATAACTTATATCGTTGTACTATGTATTATATACTAATGTACTACATGCTGAAGTACAAAGTCCTAAAAGCATTACTTCTAAATGTTTATTAATCACCACTACCAAAGGTTTAGGTTATTCATGTGTTTACACATTTATATGTATCTATGTATCCGGACTTGTCCAGCCCTAACCGTTCATAGTAGAAACTTGAAATGTTGCACACATACTCCCCTCAATGAGTACGGAAAATGCTTTTTTTGTTTTTTGAAAAGTCAAAAATTAATGAAAATGGTTTACAATACTTGATTTAATAAAAATTAAAATAAAATAATCGTTTTTTACTAAAGCTTAAAAATGTTAGCTTCTTTAGCAATGATCTGTCAAATCAGTCCTTATGATGCAATCCATTTTTCAATTCAAGTTCAATGGAGTTCAATATGCAATGTAAGTTTATGGTAAATTGGTCAGTAATTTGTGCCAATTTGTGTTTTAAAAATTCAGACCTTTTTTAGTGATCACAGCCCAACTTTTTAATTGATCACCCCCAACCCAGCATATATGGCTGGCGGTGATTCATAATTTCCCTTGGAATGCTAGTATGTTTTAAACCTAATTTAGAAAACAAAATAGTATTTGTGATATTCCAGATATGATAAAATATATGTAAAAGTACTGAAATAGCATCCAAAACACTCAGGTGTACACACAATTAAATGATTTTGTACACTCAGCTAAACCATATTTGGCTCTTGGCCCCCTCTCTTCTGTGCCCGGAGACTTAAGGCTACTCGGCCTAATGGGTAATCCGCCACTGAATATATGACTTCAGCAATCTAAGAATTTAACATGCATGCGTGTGTGTGTGTGTGTGTGTGTAGCATTGATGGCATCTTCCTTTGTGTAAGGGTACAGGTATCCTGTAAGGAACACGCTTTGTGTGTGTGTGTGTGCGCATACACTTTTATGGGGTTCTACTTGATCAGCACACTTAGGGATTCACTGGCTTACACAAAGGTAGAAAAGAGCCTAATACTCATTCATGGTGATTTATTTATTAAATCTTCTTTAGATCTTTTATTTTGAAGAAATAACAGTGGAAATGAGACAAAGGTTTCTTTTAGAATATCGAGACTGAATCTAGTTATTGAATATTCCAGGGACCAAAAACCTACTAGCATTCCAAGGGAAATTATGAATCACCACTACCCATGTGCTTCTTTTTATCTCATAAATTAAGCAGTGGCATTGGTGGTGGTAAATTTAGTTACCTTGATGAAAATGCTACCAGTAAGATTTGAACCATAAATTCATGATTTAAAAAACAAAACTGGCGTGAATGTAGCTGAACATAAACTAATGTATCAATTTAGGATAAACTTACATTGGAAATTGAACCCCCCCCCCACACACACACACACACTAAAAACCTATTGGGGTAGATGGATATATAGATAGATACATATAAATGTCATAACACATGAATAACCAACAATAAACCAGTGTTGTGAGTAGCAGTGATTAATAATTAAATATGGAGCTGATAAAGTCCAATGAAAGTTTTTCTATAACTTTTTTATTAACACCTGTAATGCATGCAAATATATCCAAATTAGTCAAATATTATTTAAGTTATAAGTAATTGAAATGTGTCAGAGATAAATGGGCCACTGGATAAGAGACAACTTCCAATGGTGTATGGAGTCCAGTGACGAAGATCCAGTTTTTGTTGTATGCACCAACTTAGTGATCCTTGGGAGTTTAAAGTTTGGTCGAGACCAGGAGATTTTATGACCACCTCCTTGACAGGATGCAAGTCCACCAAAGGGATACCTCCACCCTAATCATACAGCTTAGTGTACTCAATTAACTGCTTAGTGCACAGGGAAATATTTTCTAATGAAGAGTTTTCCACACTCTTCGCTCATACCGTGAATCAAACCCAGAACCTTCTGTGTGTGAAGCAGATGTGCTAACCATTACACCATCTGAGAAGACTTTATTATAGAGTATTTATTTGGAAAGGCGTAAAAAGTCCAGGTTCATTCAAGTCACATCAGATTGTGCTAATTTCTTTTCAAAGGGTGACCCAACATGTCACAGCATTGTCTAGTTTTGTGTGTGTGTGTGTGTGTGTGTGTGTGTGTGTGTGTGTAAAGATAAGAAAAAATGTAGGTAGGAAGATTGTGTTGTACAGCAATCTAAGTTCAACATGTATGCATATACAGTATCGCCCATTAATTAGTACACCCCTACCACTTTTTAATAGAAAGTTAATTTTCTTCTAAACCAAATATAGCAGGATTTTATTATTTCTAGTGGAACATTACACAATCAAAACGGATATTATCAGGTATTATTTATGACCAAACTCTACAGTACTGAAACTCTGTTCCCAAAAATATTTGGATGGCAACATATTCATATTTTTGGCAACAGTTTCAATGCTGTAGAGTTTGGTCATAAATAATACTAGATAATCTGTTTTGATTGTGTACTGTTCCACTAGAAATATTAAAATCCTGCTATATTTGGTTTTGAAGAAAATTAAATTTCTATAAAATAGTATAAGAGGTGTACTTATTTATGGGCGATACTGTATATATATGTGTGTGTGTGTGTGTGTGTAACATACATGGTATCTTCTTTTGTGTGTGAAACAGGCTTTGTGTGTGTGTTTGCACAGTGTATGTGCAGGCATGCGTATGTTCTTCTACTTTTGTGGCAAGCAGCAAAGGACCAACTTAATGAAATAAATCTCTGGTTTCACCTGAACCCATCTGGTTGTCTAATTTGTCTACCAAAAACCTGGAATACATGGAATGTCAAGAAAACCTGTCTCTACATTTACTTACAATGAAGAAGGCTATAAATAAACCTTTTAACCATCAGGACGAGGGAAAGGCAGCTGGGAAACAAATCTCTTCTTACTTTTTCCTCTTAATAACCCAAATTTATCTCCTCCTTCCTTGTCATCCTGCTAACAGTTTGAAGATGTACTATGTACTGATTATGTTTATGTGTGACCTCTAAGTAGCTGAAACGGTACATTGTAGCTAGATGTTTGATGTAAGATACCCCTAAAATGCACTAACTTGAAAAATTTAAAAGAAATTCTGGTGATTTGCAACTTAATATTAATATTGTGGGGTTGCTTTATATTATCTATACCTATAAACGCCATGGTTTGTAACGCTGATTTTGGTCACACTAAATATATGTTCATATCTAAGTGTGTAGACCAGCTACAACTTTGATATTTTTCATACATATCCCCAACATATGTACGAATACAATGGTATAAAAACAAACAAAGATTTGCATACTTAAAACAGATTTTAGACACTTTTTAAAACTTTTGTACTGTTGTGAAGTAATAAACTGATCCCCCATGATTAATACATCTTGCACTAAGATGTATTAATCATGGGGGATATAAAGCAGGGGATCAGTTTTCTATTAGTATATAGTGGCAAACTGAACCCCCATATGTATTGCTTCAAGTAACACGTCTCTAGACCAGATACACATTTCATATTTTGTATAGAAAAACCCCAAATTATGTCTGAATAAAATGGTATGGAAAAAGAAAATTATTTTCACCTTTTTAAAATTAACCCAACCAAATCTTCATCAACCAGGACTTATGAATAATGCATTTGCTCATTTCCGTCAAACACTTCATTATGTACTCACCGTTCCATTAAATTCAGAATAGTGGAGTTAAGTGATTTTATAAATGTAAATTCTATCACCTATAATAAATTTTAAAAGGAATACATACAAATACATTATACCTAAAAATATGTTAGCCTACTTAAAGCAGGTTTTCGACTTATTTTAGAGTCTCTGTAGTTTTAGTGGGTGTCAATATGATAGGGGATCAGTTTTCTATTGTTGCCAATTAATAAACTGAACCCTCCAATGATTAATGAATTATTCATATATTTATATAATACCCATTAAAAACCATCATATGACGGTTAATATTCTAGTCTATATTATATGACAGATTTGTCAAAGGAGATTACTATTAAATGCTTACCATAGAGTAGTGTCCCTTATTTATTTATTTATTTGAAAAAGTGTAAAAAATCCGGGTTCATTCTGGTCACATAAAATTGCACTAATTCACTCTCAAAGGGTGACCTCTCAACGTGTCACAACGTTGTCTAGGTTTGTGTGTGTGTGTATATATAAAGATAAGAAAAAATGTAGGTAGGAAGGTTGTGTTGTACCGATCTTCCTGGTGAGGAGGGCCTGCTTGCCTGTCTTGAAAATCAGCATTCAAAATCCTGGCTTTTACACGAATTCAGGCACTGACTTCTCCATTAGTTGTGAATATGCAACTACCTTGGCCAGCAAGCAGGATAGCTCATAATCTCATCATATCTGGAATAGACAACAAAACTACACAAGTAAAATAAAGGCTTATGTTATAGAGGGGCCATAAAGAAAATACACATAAATATTAAAGCACATACATATTTTTACTTGCAAAGTAATTAATTTTTTTATTTGCTATACAGCCAGATAATACAACAAATGTCTGGAACAGTATTATTTTGTTTTCTTTTTTATGATTGTGCAGCGGCTATGACTTCAGATTCAAATACCATTGTATTTATGTGCAGTATATGTATCACATATGTAATGTTTATATATGTATGTATGTATTAATGTCTATATATGTATGTTAAATAATAAATAAACACGCTGAAGCAAGCTTCTAGCAGACCCCATTTGTTTCCGGTCCCAGAAACGCAGACCGGAATGGGGAAAGCAACAGTTCTATCGACACATTCCGTCTCTTTTCTTAACACACTAAATACAGTTACGAACCAAACGCGTTCGAACTAAACACAGCTAAAACAGAAAGAACAACAAAGCAAACAAAGGCACTAAATACAAGATGACATTATAACATGTATACCACACGCCCATTAATTATTAATAAGCCCAATTAGAGGTGATAATCAGTTAAAACTCATTAATCTTCAACACCCAGTCATTCATAAAAGTTGAAGGCAGTCTAGTACTATAGTAATAGAGCAAGTGCAGAATCACTCAATCAGAATTGATAGCTTGTGAGCATTTAGCGGGCGGGCCCTTGAAATTGCGGAGTCTGTAGCAATCGCTTTTTTTTGTTACATAGTTATTCCAGCACTGGTCATAGGATTAGTTTAAAATGTAATTATTTTGTTGCAATTGTTTTTCCAGCCTATCAATGTGGGGAACTCACCACACATAACTTGGAATTTATCAGATTTTGCTTAAACCCTTTCCTAATGATCATGCAGTGGCAAAAATACAAGATGCAAACGAAACACCTACATTCCAAACTAGCACATAAAAATTGATATAAAGATGAGAGGTTGTGCTAATGTGTTCATTCTTTGTTATTATCGTACTGGACACATTAATCTGACTTTTAATCTGATTCTTTTGTTTAACGGCACATCGATCCTTGGTGGGTCATTTAGTGCCAAATTCAGTTGGTGATCCCATGTCCCGTGACTAGAGACTTGAGCGGGGAGAATCCCAAATCCCAGTCACTGATAAGCTGGTTAGTGGTCAAAAGCTTCTCAGGACGAATTCTGAGCATGCTAATGGTGATCAAGTCCTGACCAGCTGGCCAAGATATCCTGTGCAACTTCTCCCAGATATCCGGAGATACCTGAACATGCAACAAGGACCCCCCTGAAGGGACGTGGTTCTCTGAACTTCGAGTCCATGGCAGTTATGAAGAACAGATACTACGCTTTGATCCTAGTCAAAAGACCGGCTGGTTTTGAGTCTGGTGGGCTTCATGGTAGTTCACCACTAGAATGCTCTTTGTTTTAGTTTTTGTGGCATCATTGTGTTGTCTTCAGATGAAAATTAATGGATTAATATTGAGTAAACAGACCCTGTTTTTCAAGTGGATTAATTTGTATATGTTATAAACAGTTTTGTTCTTTACTTTTCTTCTTTACTTTTCTTCATTGACTTTTCATTGTATATTATTAATCACATTTGCTGGGTTTAGGTTATTCATGTGTTCTGACATTTATATGTATCTATGTATCCGAACTTTGCCCAGACCTAATCATTCCTAGTAGCAACTTGAAATTTAGCACACACGCTCACCTCAATGAGTAGGGAAAATGTTTTTTCTTTGTTTTTATTTTACTTAATTTTCCTGGTTAAAAATTCGTCCTTTAATAAATAAGTATCAAACATTTTATTAAAATCGAATAATATGCTGGTTTTTGCCAGATTTTTTTAATTTCCCACGTGTCGATTTCAAGCGGAATCATTGACATACAACGTCTTTACTTTGCTTAAACAGTGACAACAGATTAAGCTGACTTTATCATTTTGTTTCTTTTCGGCTATAAAATGTGCCTAGGAAATAATTATTTCTGCTATCAAAATTCCGGCGATTATCTTGCGCACAATGTAAATGCTGGATATCATTTATTTCAAGCCTTGGTCCAGAAATCCATGTCACCTTCGGTACCAAGGTTGCCGAATAAATGGTTCAGGACTGTACTTAAACAAGGAATTGTTTTTATCAAATAAACAAAGCATTTTTTTTAATTTTTTTTTTTTTTTTTTTTTTTTT
>VCCN01001590.1:3079358-3089812 GCA_006491835.1 Architeuthis dux
TTTTGATCTGGATAATGCTTAAAGATGGCAGAGACCCAAAATGTATTAATAGAACAATCAAAGTTGCAAATTATTGACTTGTGATATCTTGACTTAAAGAATTGAAGTGCTTGCAATGAATCTAAATCTGTCTTAAAATCTTCTCTTGCATCTATTTCAGGTACCTGATATTCTACTCTCCATTTGATATTGTCTACAAAATGGTAAAGTTCCTGCCTTTCAAATTGTGTATCGGAACTTTGAAAGAAACCCAGCGTGCCCACAAGGTCTTCCACGGAGTCACACACACTGCCAAGCTCTATCCCCAGGCGTATCTGCTTATTGTCTTCATAGGAACAGTAAAAGGTAAAAATCATTCCACATATAAGTCCCCTGATATAACGCGGTTCGTTATACCACAGTTTGCAATATAAAGCGGGTGGCAGTGTTGCCAACTCAAAAAATATTTTCGCGCTAGTTTGACTGCCAAAAAGCGCCAAATCTTTTTAAATTGCCAAAAATGGCAAAAAAACAGCAAAAAGACGCTAAAAAATAGTCAGAAATAGCCAGAGAATGGCCAGAAATGGCCAAAATGTTTTAGGTGAAAACATTTTTAATCACAGCCCTATCATAATAGAAACTTCAAATTTTGCACATACGCTCCCCTCAATGAGTAGGGAAAACGTTTTTGTTTTTTGAAAATTCTGCCTCAAAATAGGTTTTTAGTGGGGGGTCAATTTTCGATATGAGTTTTTGAAGCTGTAAGCCCGATATTTCTGTCTGAGCGCTATTTTACTACAGCGTAAGCCCATTTGATGACAGAGGTAACACAACCTACTAAGGAATATATTTGACTTCAGTAGCAAACCAACTGTAAAACTGAAATGAATTAGACAAAATCATTTCAGTAGTCAATGAACAAAACTTCTTGAGCTTTTCCCCATCACTCAGGAGTTTAGATACAGGGTTTCTGAAGGCACGGGCTAGGGGTTCAAAGGGTTAAGTCATTGATGTAAGTGTTGTATACCCCCTCACACTGTTCTGCCGACAGGGGATGTCTCGCGTGGGTTGCTCACTTGCGGGAGGGAAATCGTGAACTTGGACAATCAAAAAGGATAACTCGAAAAATTTGCTTGTAAAAATATAAGACATATTTTTATTTCATAGCATACACTTCGTCAGCTGAAGAATGGGAGAGAGATAATGGTGCCGAGAGACCGTTCCCAACAGGGGATCTTGGTCTTAGATCTTCCCAGCCATAGGCGGTCTGCCTCTTGGCTGCTTGGGTCTCTGTCCTCTGAGCTTCTCTCTCTTCAAGCTTCTGAGCTTGATAAGGTTTGAACGCCCACGCAGGTGTCGTTTCCACATCCTGTTTTTGTACACCTATGCATATGCTAAGGTGACCGGGTCACTTCCGTTTCCACACAGGTGTTTAACCCTGAAATAACCTTTTTGTGGTAGTATATCAAACATAAGTATTTCGTTTTTAAATACTGAAATTTGTAATATATTGTAGTTATTTTCATCTATCGCCCGCCTTTGAATATCACCCATACCGTCCCCGCAGTTATCGCAGCTCAGTTACGGTTGGCTTTCGTGGGCCCCAACACCCGCATTATAATGGGGGATGCCTGCATTCTTGTTTTTGTTTGGTTTGTTGGGTTTTTTTAACTAGAGTTATGGGGTCTTGATGTGCCCATATTAACTCTTAAATTCATCAACTTAAAACTACTTGTGATTGACAGTGTAACTCTTCTGTGAATTGAATTTCTTTTCTTTTCTTCTTTTTTTTTCTTTTTTTTTTTTTTTGAAAGTATAATTTTAATCAGAACTTATTTCCCTTGAAATTGACATTCTATTTCATTTGTATGAATTTAAGAGTTAATTTATTTATTTAGCCAATAAATAAGTAGGAGAGGGAGCAAATACATCAGCGCGGAAGATCATCTGATTAACTCTTGTGCATTATTTCTTTGCAGGTGCCGGAAGTGGAATCATGAAGACTATTGACAGACTTATCCGAGGAGTTTGGATCCCAGGCAGCAATGAATTCTTACAACCTTCTTTGTAAGTAACAAACTATGATTAGTTTTAAGTTTTATTTATCAGTTTAGAATTTTAATATTTTATAATGTCTAGAACACAGAAATTGAAAGTATTTTTCATTTTCATAGTTTATTTATTGTTTTGTTTTTTTTTTAAATTCAAACTTTTTTAGTTTCTGTTCAAGAAAAGGCGAGAGAAGTAATTTATTCACTGATCACCCCTTTTTCAAATTTTTGAATTGATCACCCTCAACACTGCATGCTGCCAAAAGACATTGGTCACCTGAGAGTTTCTTAAAATTTTGTATGGTGAGGAATAATGAAAAAGGCCACAAATACTATGCCCTATGCTGGTAATTTTTTTTGTATTTCAAACTTTTGACAGCATTAGCCTCTTCCTTTGGCAAAGCTGTAAAAATCTAACAACTTCACTGATCTGGAACTCAATTAAAAAGATATACAAGAGTTATAGAGAAAGGTTGAAATGTTTTGATTCTCTCAGATCAAATTGCTGTTAAAATTTACGTCCAAACTAACACCACGAATTAAGTTTCTAGTCAATGAGAAAAAGAAAATGCAACTTTTTAGGATTTTGTATGTTTAAATTACGGACGTTAGCTTTTCGTTGGGGACTAACGAAAAAGTCTCTACATTTGTATCGATTGGAACAGTTCAGAAGAGCCGAACAAAATAACTAGAAGAATTGGAAATCCTAGAAAGAACTGAAACCACTATTATTTTGAATATAATCCGCTTCATTAAAATTCTGTCCAGACTACCATCACAGTTTCAAAAATGTATTAAAGCTGTTGAAAAATGAAGTTGTCACTGTCTTCGAGCAGTTGAGGCATCAACCAGTTCTATAGCATCTTAAGATAAGAAGATGCAGAAAGCCTTATTGGCTCACTGCCAAATGTACGACATTGATATGACATTGCTGTAATAAATTACAAGTGTTTCTCTACAAAACTGTGCATCATGAGGGTCAATATCTTAAATAGTTTAGCTTTAATAAGTTTTTGAAACTGTCTATTAACCATTGCTACCCACAACACTGGTTTATTGTTGAGTTTAGGTTATTCATGTGTATTCTGACATTTATATGTATCTATTTATATATCCGGACTTTGCCCAGCCCTAACTATTCATAGTAGAAACTTGAAATGTTGCGCGAGCGCACACACACACACACACACACACACCCCACTCAATGAGTAGGGAAAATGTTTCTTTTTTTTTTTTATTGAAAATTCCCTCCCATAATAGGTTTTTAGAAGGGGGTTCATATGCAATGTAATTTTATGCTAAATTGGTCATTACTTTGTGCCTGCTTATTTATTGAAAATTCAGACCATTTTTAGTGACAAAAGGCGAGAGATGTAACTTATTCATTGATCACCTCCTTTTTCCAACTTTTTAATTGATCACCCCCAACACAGCAATATATGGTTGGCAACGCTTCATAATTTCCCTGGGAATGCTAGTTTCTTTTGTAAACACACTCTATTTATTAATGTTAGCCCTGTTAACCATAAACTGATGAATACTTGAAAATAATTTTCTTTTTCTTTCTCTCAACAGCTACACAAAAGCTTGCCTGATCGCTTCAGTTATTTTCGTCCTGGAGAGGACCGCAGTGATCGTTGCCCCCCATGCTGTAATCTACTTTGGGGTCGTCATTTTCTTTGTCTACTTCAAGTTGTCGTCGCTTCTGCTGGGCATTCACGATCCCTTCATCCCATTTGAGAACCTCTTCTGTGCCATCTTCCTCGGAGGCATGTGGGATGCCCTGCGTCGTGCCATTTCCAAGGAGGCCCCTGAAGAGGGTAACGGAAAGAGCAAAGTCGATAAAAAGAACGATTAAAACTATGACAGCAGCAGCAGCAACAGCAGCAGCAACGAAGACGAAAAGAGAGCTGACAAGAAGACGAAACATCAAAGAATATCGAATACACAGTCTGCTGGGGTAACGATTCCGCTGCTTGCAACAGGTCAACAAATAAACAATGTTTAAATAATTAAGAAAAAGAAAAAAAAAATATAAGTAAAACTCTTGAGAAAAAAAAAATGGAAAAAAAAAGATAAAAAAAAAAAAATACTGACTGATTTGAAAAAAGAAAAAAAAAGGCTTGTGTTTTAAAAAAAAAACAACAAAAAAAGAAATCTCGATCAGGTGTGAAAGAAGGGGGAAATGGTTAAGAAAACCCAATAAAAAAAATAATGGAGAACAAGAGATGGTGGGGATTTTTTTGTGTGTCATTATTACAATTATCTCTAACCTTCTAAGAGAACATACTGACACACCCAACAAACACCTTGAACCTTTTTTGGGGGCGGGGGTTATTTTATTTGTTTAATTTTCTTTTTATGAGAAGAAGAAAAAAAAGAGGGGTGGGGGGATATGCTAGAAGATGAACAAAGTTGAACCTCCTCCCCCACAAGAATTACGGTTGCTAAGGTCACAACCTCCTAAAGTGCATAAAAGGCTGCAGCAAATATATAACGATGACGACAACAGGGGGGTGACAACACACTCCAGGCGCTGTGTCTCCACAGGACCTGTTTGCAGGGGGGAGTGAAGTGATCTCAACAAGAAAGGTTGGTTGGTCCCCAGGTCAATTGCCTGAACCAAGTCAACAAAATCCCAACTTTGCAAGAAATCCGTACAATCTTTTTTGTACTCTTTCTGTCTTTCCATCTCACCTTGCCTTCTCTGTAGAAGAAAATGTCTTGGACTGACACGATTTCTTCACAGAATTTCCATTTTTGATGTCTGCAGTTCCTTATTTCATATTTTCTCTAAAACACAAAAATTGGATAAATACTCAGAGAATTGGTAATTTTTGAAACTGCTACACTATTTTCTTCTAAATCCATTTTACCAAACTTCCAATTTTCTGTCTAATTCTCTTCTCTTCTTTCCTCCACAACCAATGGGCTCACGTCTACTTCGGGTCGTCAATATTTTCACTCGTTAACCCATCGACTAATTTGGTTTTCTTTCTTTGGTCATTAAGTTGTTGGTTTGAAATGTCTTTCTTGTCTCCTCAAAATGGCTGTACTTGTTTCCACCTCACACCACTAGGTGGCATCACACGGCCATATTTTGATTAAATGTTGCTGTAATATCATATTTGAAAAAACAGTTCCAGAATATTTGCAATCTTACTTCTGAGAAAGAATTCATTCAAAGAATATTTTCACTCTTCTACCATTCTGAAATGGTAGCAGTGCTTCACAGCACCAGAGTGCCGACACCTTTAGGTTTTCTTTGGACCCCCTTCAAAATCTTTTCTTCCCAACTAAAATGAGGAACGTTTTCTATCCATTTGGACAAACTACACGGGTTATTTTCCTGAGTCTGTGACGATTTTTTTTCTTCTCGTCATTTTGCAAAAGACTTTCACGTTTTATAGCTTCTTTTCATAATAACATAATTCTTCTTTTATTTTGCTATTTTTTTTGCCATGATTCGGCGGCTGGGAGTGATGGTATGGCTTGTTCTCTTGATGTTATGCACATTCTGCAAGACAATCTCTCAACCTGAGTCGATGATTAGCCTCCCCTGAAGCAAATTGGCTGGTGGCATAGCTCTCCCAGGCTAGTGTAACATCTACTCCTTTGTTGTGTTCTCATCTTCGGTCGGGACGCAGCTTAAGAAAAGGTAAACCTAGTCCTGGGGATTCCGAGCTCATGGCAGCACCTCCCCATTGCACTATAAGTGGAGTGTCAGGAGTAATCCTGATGCCTTTGTGACATGCGTCGACGGGACTGGGCAATTTTTGTCCTTGCTCGCACATACGTGTGTGGACCTCCACATTAAGCCAATCTGGTGTCACATTCCACCCCCTCGTGGGGAGGCGGTTGAATATCAGCTCTCCCAGGTCTGGTGGCATAGCTATCCCAGGTCTGGTATCAGCCATGTTGTCTATGAGTTTAAAGGAGACTGTTTTATCATCATGTGTCTCACTACCATGTCCGACGGATTATATTTTTCTTTCTGTGTGGTGCTTTGTTACTGCTATCTGATTTCTTTCAGTTTAATTTCTTGCTTCAACTAATGACCAATATCGCTATCCTGTAATTATCCTTATTTTAATACAGACCCCCCTGCCCCGCTATAAGGCTATAAAGATATCATTTCTTAAAGATATCTTTATATCAGGGTTGCCAGAAGGGGGGATAATCCGTGCTTTATCTCAGAAACATACCCAACCCAGACATTGGAATAGCGTTGAATTTGGAAATCGAGTGTATCTGGAGACAGAGGTTCAATCTCAGTCTTTTTATGCTGGCCTGTCTCAACTGGTAGGTATGGACCTCTGCCTCCAGATTCACTTGATTTACAAATTCATTGCTATTCCAATGCCTATATTGGGTAAGTCTGAGACAAAGCTTGGATTATCTCCCCTTCTGGCCAAATCTGGCTTTATATCCATAGCTTTCATCAGATTTGCTTGTATTCCTTAAGGTCATCAGAATGTTAATAATTCTTCATTCATCTTTTCTTTTGAATTTCTCGTCTTTCCCCTTTGTAACAACATTGTCTGTTGTCTTGTGTTTAAGTGTGAGAGGTTCTAAGAAGGTTAGTGCATCACAAGCAGAATAAAGTGATGCTAACATCCTGACCTTACTGTAACCTCTAAAAAAACTTCTAGTCTTTGTGTGTGTGTGTGTGTGTGTGTGTGTGGCGCGCCATCTTTCAGACGGTCTGTGCTCCCTGGATCTGTTAGCCTGCAATGTTGGTTGTATGGCACTCCCTAACGTCTGCTGTATTCTCCAGTGAGTGAGCCTGTGTCACTGCTACAAACATATCAACAACCAATCACCCGGCCACACCCCAACTGTTGATGTTCCTACCATGACAGGGAAGTTCCCATAAAGCTGCTGCCTATTACTTATTTGCTCCCTGTTACTATTTTTTTTCTCTTTTTTTTTTTTTTTTTTCTTTCAATTTTATTTAGCAAAAAGAGTAAATTAGTCTAACGGAAATTTTATTTAATGTTTATATTCTTTTTTTTCTACTTTCTCTATGTTTGATATTGCCATGTACCTGTTGAGAATAAAATCTATCAAGGGGAGGTAACTCCAATCTGAATTGAAATGTCTTTCGTTTTGTTAATCCTTTCAACTATGGGTAAAATAGCAGGGCAGATTGGGCCTCTCTAGCCTTGGGAAGGCAACCAGTCTAGGAGAAGGACAACTCTGATTCCAAACCAGGGAGTGGAGCCTTCTTAGGGCGGTTTGACGTCCTTCCTGTAGCCAAGCTGATGCCAGACATATCACTCTCTGCTTTCCTCTGGACTACATAAGCAAGGCCAAGAGGGGGGATTCTGACGATTGGGCATCCCAGGATCGCCATACGCTTTGCCCCAGGAATGCACCCTGGAGGGGGACACTCCAGTGTTGTTCCCCTGTCTGTAGAGACAAAAATGGTGGCAGTTCATTCAATTCTTTCAAGACTAAGCAGGGTAGCCGAGCAGTTAACGGCACAGAGAATGGACTCCGGAAAGGCATGAATCCATCACTACCCCACCCCCCAGCTATGGGTAAAATAATGCAAGGTGAAGTGAGTAATGCCTCTAAGTCGTAATATATTATTTATTAAGACTACTAGTTCTTATACGTGAAAACAACAAAAATATGGCGCCAAGAGTCGGATCTAAGGGGTGTTTAAAAGTGTGAATCAGCTTCTGCTAATCCATGAAGTCTTCATGGCCGATTGGTAAAAGCAGCTAGCCATAAATAGCCTAACCTAATTATGTATTTTGCATCATATCTCCTGAACCAAACATGATAACACAGAAATGGCAATGGCAATGAGGTGTGAGTTCGATTCTCACCGATGGCTTATTCTTTATTAGCCGACCGTGCTGTTATTTGTTGCTGTAGAAACAATGGCCCGAATTTAAAGTTGTATATAAAAACAACTGAAATTAAGATGAAGGTAAAAAATAGTCAAATTTAATTAAAATAATGCCTTTAAGTCTATTTCATATATTATAAACCGGAATTGAGACAGAGAAACTTGCGATATGTGGAGCCCGGGCAGGGACAGCTGAAGCCATAGCCAGCATAAGGGCACAGAGGCGAAGAGGATGCTTAAAGTCTGAATTGAAATGTCTTACTGGACTTCTAAAAGAGATCTACGGGACATATACGTCCCAGCAGTCATAGCAAAACCTTGGGATATATATGTCCCAGGAGTCTCAAAAGGATTAAGAGAAGAAAAACAAAACTATACCTGTCTATCGTAGGGAATACATCTGAAGAAATACCAATGTTTCCAGTTTATGATTAATGATATTCTACTTTGCTAATTGATTGAAAAAAATTCCTGGATGTGAAATAATCTTAGAGGAATCAATATAGAAAACCATATTAAAAAAAAACAAGAACCATAAGTTCAATGATGTGTCCATATTTCAAAGAGATTCTAAACAAAGCATGAGGATGGTTGACTCTATGCTCTGGACCAAGTTTCATATCAATCCCACATGATAACTGCTGAGAAAATTGATATTTAGCATTAGTAGTTGTGGTAGAAGTAGCAAGAAGATGAGGATGATTCACCCGAAGATCTCGACCAAGTTTCATATCAATCCAACATGATAAGGCTGAGAAAATTGATAATTCGACCAACCGAAAAGTATCTTGTAGAGATGTGTGGACACATCTAAAAAAAAAACCTCTTAAAAAACCAGGTTTGTCTTTCGCTAGATCCGGCTGATTTTTTTTTTCCTAATTACCGATAAAAATCTAAATAAGCCGAAAATCTGGCTATTTAAAAAAAACAAAACTTTTTTAAAAATCTATTAAATAAACGTTCTCTTTATAACATCACAAGCCGCTGGTAAATAAACCACCCCCTTCCTTCCTCTTTCTGTTGTTTAACGTAATTGGAATCAACCAACTGAAAAGTGTCTTATTGAGATACATCTGGATGCATCTAAAATCTGTTAGAAAACCATATACTACACATACACTGTGTATAGAAGGCTGAAACACAATAGCCAAGATGTAATAACATATAAGATGAAGATACTGATTCAAATAATCCACTATATATATATATATATATATATATATGGATACACAAATGTGTAGAGCTGGGAAGTGACATTTTGATCCTAGACAGAATGCACAGATACTCTGATCCTAAGCAGGAGTGCTGATACATATGTAAATAATCCCTTTATTCTATGCTAGTGGGTAAATAAAAGAAAATTCTCAATCTCAGAACTTGACACAACAGTTAGGCTTTTAACTTTAAATTATTTATGTCTTTTAGATCTTTGCTTTGTTTCAAGACAAAAATATTTCCAAATTTCAGGGTAGTAGCCTGTTTTCAAATGGTGCACTCACTAAGAACTACCCACAAATGAGCTAGCTACGACAAAAGAGCTAGGTTACAATTGATAATACTTTATTTTGAGCTGAAAGCAGTTCTAAATGGCTACACATTCAAATTGATGTCAGGGCTAGGCTTATTTTTATTCCATATTAGTCCAGGTGATGTGTGCCCCCATTTGAGGCGAATTGTTCACTTTTTCATAAAAGCATGAAACTTGGTACACGTGTTTGCCCAGAAACTTGTACAGAAATGGAGCCATTGCAAAAAATGCCTCATGGCAGCCATTTTACTTTCAGCCATAACCTAATTATGTATTTTGCATCATATCTCCTGAACCAAACATGATAATACAGAATAGGTGATGTCTACCCCTATGTTTTCATGGTCAAGGATTACAATGATATACATCATAAATTGTTCAGGTGAATTCAGTGATGTTGTGAGAAGGAAATCACAGTATCTGGAGAATCTAGGCTAGACTTTATAATATGTCTGTGTCATGCATGTTGAGTTTTAAAAAGCTTAATCCTTTTGTTTATTAACCCTGACTGTAAAGAATAGAACAACATTCAATAAGACCTTAGCAACGTAGCTTAAAAAGAATCTAATCTCAGTGAAATTGATATAAAAAATGTCTGAGAAATGTTTTGACACTTAAGATCTACCGCTAACCCCATTATTATGGCGATGTCACTAACATTAGAACTGAGGTGTAAAATTGCAACCTGGCAAAGGTTAGGATTAGCAATTTCTTTTTTTAGGGTTGACATCAAGAGCAAAGTTCATGCGACAAGATCAAGAGGCCTTTATGAACTCGAGATGAGAATCAGAGATTGTTGTGCAAACATCCCCCTCGAAATGCTTGCTGATGTCGGGAATTCCTGTGTTAATTGCTGGCTCATCTGAAGTGCTATGAAGTAATTCATATTTGAACTAAACAAAATTTGAATAACAAAATTCTCAAACTTTTTAGTTTAGGTGTACCAATTTTCAAAAGTTTTAATCTATTTTGAAAAAAAAAAGAGTGTATGATGACCTTTGAGACACCCTGTATAATAAAACCATTAGACAAAGAA
>VCCN01001590.1:3235855-3246029 GCA_006491835.1 Architeuthis dux
GATACACAATGGTTAGCAAATTCATCTTGCAGACCAATTGATCTAGTGTTATGAGTTCAATCTTCATGGGTGCCTCACTATTGTGGGTGGCCTTGTGCCAGATTAAGCCATGCTCAGTAAATTACCATAAAATATGTATGAATATTATATATTTTGAATAAGATTTTTTGCTTTTCATTTTTAAGCTTAAAAAGTTAAATAGTGTAGTCCCTAAAAAGAAGTGCGATCCCTTCTATAGAGTTAGTAGTATTGTTTTATTTTTGCATCTCATACCCCAATGACAGTGGTCCCGAATTACCTACCCCTACCCCAACCCCTAACCGTAACATGGTACAACAGGAATGTCAGCAATGTTGGAGTATAAGATGTGAGTATAAAGCAGTACTACTAGCTCTGAAGGAGGAACCACATTTTCAACTTGTACCAATAATCTTTAGAATCATGAAAAGAAATACTTTATTTTCGTATCTCATACTCCAATGACTGTGGTCCCGAATTACCGAACACTAACTCTACTCCAAACCATAACCCAAACCCTACCCCTAACCCTAACGTAGTACAACAGGAATGTTGGCAATGTTGGAATATGAGATGCGAAAATAAAGCAATACTACTAGCTCTGTAGGAAGGATCGCGCTTCCTAACTTGTACCAATGGTTTTTAGAAATAGGAAAAAATATCTTTGAAAGCAAACGAAGACGGAAAATGAATAATTTGAATTTAAAAATTGGAATTATTAACTTAAATTTATAAAGATAGAAGTCAGGGTTCAGATTTACCGTTGCTCGCGGCTGCTGTACATTTTGGCGTTGTTCGTTAAAACTCGGTATTAGTCGGCAATTTCCGTTGCTGTTTTGTCACTAGAGCAAATATGGCTAACTCAGAGGCTGGTTGTTCGCACTACGGTAGAAATTGTTCCTTGGTGGTAAGTAAAATGGTTTTGTTTGGGCCCTTATTCGGTTAGGTGTTTTATAAGGATCTTCTGATGCTTTTCTGTAACTCTGGGGGAATAAGATGCGGGTTTAAGAGGTCTTTAAGGCAAGAATATTTCCTCTGTTCGCCCCTGACCCAGTCTGGGAACGGGGGGAAAATAACCTAAGAAACACATTTTTTTTTTCTCACTTTCTTTTGTGTTTTTTTCGTATTTTCCTTGGGATTTCTTTTAAAAAAGAAGATAATAAAGTTTTTCTTTTACTTAATAATTCTATTTAGGCCCTTAATTGTCTGAGAATCTATCCTTTTCGCCCTTAGAAACCTGTAAAATGATTTAAATATTTTCTGAACCGGTTTCTGTGTTTATGCAACATTCTTTTAGTCTGCATAAAAATGTCGAAAACGAAATTCACTTCAAATGAATCATTTCTTCTTTTTTTACCTGAATTTTCCTTTTTAAATAATTAACTTATATAATTCGCATCTTTTATACCTTAAAGAAGCCTTTGTTTCATTTTAAGAACTTCAAACCTGTGTATATTTTTATCTCGTTCACTTTATATTAACTTCAAATAAATCCGACCTTTTATTTTTTCAACGAAATATTTAATAAAATTAAATTATTTCTGTATATTTTCCCCTTTTGTTAACAATTACCGATTAAAATATTTTTAAATTTAAAGATAAAACCTTTTTTCCCTTTCTTTTGTAATAAAAAAAACAAAGAAATGAAATGTCCCAAAAACCAGTTTTTAAGAAAATTCGTTTTTTTTATAATGAAAAAAAAATTAAAATGATTTGCATCTCGACATCTTTATATATTGTATATAAGTGTATATTTTACAAATTAGATATGGTTACATATAGTTAGATGTTCCATATGAAAATTAGTCCTTTCTATTTCACTTTTACTTTCAACACACAGTTTTTGCTACATTTTTAAATAAACTTAGGGTTTTTTTTTTAAATTGTTATTATCCAACCATATTAATATTCGCATTTGTTTATTATTAACGTTTTAGTTTTTTTTTGGACTTTAATCTTTGTTTATAATTATAAAATTGTCTAAATAATAAGCCATCTGTTTAACTTATGATCAAAGCAACTACAATAGAAATTATTCAATTGCAAAACGTCAAAACGATCACTTGGTGGCAGTAGTTGTATTACATATTGTATTGGATGCAGCTAGTTACTGATGATTAATTAGTACTAAGTACACAAGTACTAGTATTATTGGTACCTTAGCTACTACTACTGTTTTTATTACATATATTTTTCTTTTTACTGTTTCCTTGCAAACTTCATCTTTGTTGCTTTTAACGCAAGGTTTCTGTTGATACATTCTTCAGCCTTCTTCAGGTGTCCAGTCTAAAAAAAGAACCCTCATTTGAAAATAATAAAACAACAAAGATGAAGATAATAATATATAAGAACAAAAATATATTGAATAATGAAAAGTACAATCAGAACTTCAGACAACATATCTTGTCTCCATTGTGACTGTCTCACTCAAGTAAAACTCTTATTGTGGGACCTTTTTAAAAGTACAGTGTAACTGTCTGTACTGAGTACACTAAGTTTATCTATAAAATGAACTGACCTTTCTATTTGTTTCTGTCCGTAACAATGGACATTTCCACTTAAATATAACAATTTTGCTAAAATATCTCCTTTTGAAACGATGGACTCTTCCACTTTAAACGAATTCAGTAGTTTATTTTCTAAAAGAAATGGTCACATTAATAAACAGTCCTTTTTGCAACGGACACCTGCTATGGGTTTGAGTTCTTTTTAGTTTTATCTTATTTTTTACAAAGGATCTAGAACATTAAGCTATGTAATTCACTAATTTTAATTCAAAGCAGGACCGGTTATATTAGCTGCGTGAGTAAACTACGATTTTACTTAAGGAAAAATATCATTTGAAAAGTCACTGCACTACAAGTGGTAATAAAGTGTGTGTGTATATATATATATGTGTGTGTGTGTGTGTGTGTGCTCTATTTAATCACAAAAAAGGGATTACGTAAAAATACTTTCTCCGGAAATTTCTGCATTTTCCTTAAATATTTTATGCCAAGTGTAAAAGAGTCTGGAACATTCTTATATAAAAATTTAATGATTTTAATTTTTAAAGTTAAAGTGAGTTAGTTTTCCCTCAGACTGAGAATAAACTAGTTGTTTTTTTTTTTTTATAACTCCATATTGGCCTCTATAAAAAGAAAATGACTATGTAAACAAAATCATGAAGTAGGGCAATTACGGTTAAAATTCATTTTAACGAATACCTACCTACTTACCTACCTTGGTTAAAATGTGCCTGCTTGGTTGGTTAAGACAGACCTCCTTTTTTATGGGTTTTGAATAACCCCCCAAAAAGTAAGCGAACTGGTTGAAAAGCACTTTAAATAAATAAAAACCTACGCAGAAGACTTTATTTCTTTTTCGTACTCAACCAGTTTAGGACGAAAAAGAAGATTGCATCCACGAGTACTGACCTAAAAACTCTATTTACAGTAGAGACAGACACTAAAGACAGTGTTTTACTGTTTTTATTTTTAAAAAATCTACAGAACCGATATCTGTACTGCAAGTTTTATTAGAAAAAAACATCTACTGCCAAGTTATTTGAGAAGACGGTTTTGAGACGAGTAGTTTTAAATCCTATGAATAGCTAAATCTATGAAAATAAATAAAAGAAAAATACTCTCTGGTCAGGAGAAAAACATGGATTGAATACTTTAATAAGGGGAATTTTTAAAGAAAAAAAGACTTCCTTGATTTCGCTACCAACTTTTTTTATTTTTTATCATTGTGAATTAATAATGCGTGCCCCCACCCACGCAACTAAGTTTGAATTTTTATTTTTAAATTTAAAAAAAAATGAAGTTTTGATTTAGGGAGGTATGTGTGGTTCAAGGCCACATTTCTGTCGCTTCTTCTTTTACGTGAGGATAACTGACCTCGCTTTGTAAGATGCCCCACCCCCACTTGCCCGCACTCCCATCGACTGGGTGCAACCACACTACAAATATGTCTTTTCACAGTAAAAACGGGTCATGGCTTAAGAATGATAGCAATTTTGTCCAGTGCTACTACCATCTTTGAAAAGTGCTATTTTTGCAGATTTTTTCCTAAAGTCGTCTTTGCCTTGAATGCGATAAGATGACATTTCTATTGCACATGACCAGCTTTCTTCTTTTCTCTATTTGGAATTTTAAAAAAAGGACTTTATTATACGTGCTGGATTTGGTGTACCACAGTTTTCAATGTCACTGTGTAAAAAAAGAATTCCAGTTTAAAAAATTTCGTAAAGGATTCACAAAATACTTCTCTGTTTTTCTCGATGGCTTTTACATTTTGTTGTGTTCTGGGCGTTTTTTATTATACATATTGGAGTTTTTTTTTTGACATCCTTATTCTCTCTGGGATTATTTTCAAGTGACAACATAGATAGATATTCAATGACCAACAAATACTCAAAATGTAACTCTATTGTTTGCTAATGTTTAAACATAAATCATATTATGGTGTGGGATGTACTTTTGCCATTGTAGGTAATATCAGGTTTTGTCAATTGTGGTCGTCCATACTTCAGCTGTCCCATGAGACGCTCATAAATTTAAGCGGGCTTTCATCACCTATGGGTCAACACTGTAAACAAATGTATTTTCCACTATATTTTAAGTAAAAAGTTTTTTGTTTTTTCAAATTCCAGTTAAGTAATCATCAAATTAACTAATTTTTGTCAAATCCTATATTTCTATAATGACTACTTTATTTTTGGAAGATTTTTAATTACAGAGTTTAAATTTTTCTGTTGGCAGACATCAATCATGGTGTAATCGAAGTTAATTTTGGATGACAAAAATTGACATTAAAAACAGTCTAAAACCTGCTTTAGGTACGCAAAAGTAATCTATAGTTTTTTTTACGACAAACTTTATGGTATTTTTTTGCAATCAAAATTTCAAAGAAGATATTTGAATTATTACAATACGTTTTAAAATTTTTATAAAGACTGATCATTGCTACAATTTATGTTTTTGGTACCTAAAAATTACACCATTTTATACAGATATTTTTGGGTTATGTATGCAAAATCTGAAAGGTGTATCTGGTCTACACTCTTAGATATAAAACATAGCATGACATAGCATAATGCTGGCTTCTCTTTGCACAAATAAGTAAAATCCCACAGGCCACTTTGCAAACTACTTTTATACAAAAACATTTATTCCTATCTCAGTTGTTATGAATTAACTCGTTTCAAACCGTTGTATATTTGAAGAAAATTATGAAAGCTCATCCCAATACACCTGTGTGCATATTTTGAAGTTTTCTTTGTTGTTTTTGTCTGAATATCTGAGATGAGGAATTATCATATTGATTTACTCAGACTAATGTCCACATCTTGGTTGTTATAGTCACAATGTTTCATCTGTTGTACCCTCCTCTGGCCTTCTTTAGGTGTCTTTCATAGTCAGTAACCTTCTGGGAATCTTGAACTAAGCCTTTTATTCAATCCATGGGGGTAGATTGTTCTCCTTCTGCTTTGTTTTTACACCTTGTGAATATCTGTCAGGTCATTGAAGTAGATTCTCCATCTGTCTCTCTTGCTCTCAGTAGAACTGCTCCTGTCCTTTAAAAAAAAGACTCCCTGTGATTCAGATAGTTGCCTAATAGCAGAAGTTGATTGACAAGTAAGCAAATTGGTCTAATCAGTTTCAGGGGGTAATTTTAGCTTTTCATGTATTGAATGTCTCTATACAATATGCATAACTAATGGTAAACATACGTGCATGCATATACGAGGTGTGTAAACGTGGGTGCATATACGAGGTGTGTAAACGTGGGTGCATATACGAGGAGTGTAAACATGTTGACCGTGTGTACATATATGTATGAACCAGTATTGCCTCTAAGCTGCGTGGCCGTGCACAAGAACAAATTATGCAACACAGTAAAATTCCAATGCTGCGCACAAACAGAATTAAATGATAATAAACAAATCAATTCACCAAACAAATCATTTTCTTTTATTATACTCTTTTTTACCTTTGCCAATGAAGTTGGAGAGGTATATGTATTTGGTCATGTCTTTCCATCTGTCCACACAATATCTTCAGAAGTGCTCAATGGATTTCAATGAAGTTTTGTGGAAGGGTGGGTAATGGGGCAAGAAAGAGTTGATTAAATTCTTGGGTGGATCCAGGAATTGTTTTGTTTTTTTTTTTGTTTTATCGTGGGATATATTTCAATTTAATTTAAAAAAAAAAATTTTTATACATTGATGTATATATACACTCATGACTGTCCATAAGATATCTTCAAAAGTTCTCAATGAAATTTTGTGGAAGGATGGGCAATGGGCTACAGAAGTTTTATCTTGAGACTGATTCATCCACAGTTACCTCCCCTAAGTCCACACCACATAATATTGTCAAAAGTTCATGTCTGTCCAAAAGTTCTCTATGAAATTTTGTGTAAGGGTGGGCAATGGGCTATGGAAGAAATGATTAGATATTTGGGTGGATCCATGCACAATTACTTCCCCAGACAATGGTGTTGGCAGAGGTATGCGCTCTCTGAGTGCTTTCTAATTGTTAAAAATAATTGACCTGTTTCATAAACTTTAGGCAAAAATCAATGATCGTCTCAAAAGTAAAAAATATTTTCCCGCTTTTTGTTCCCGTGCAGGCCATGAAAAAATTAGAGGGAATGTTGATGAATACATATGCAAATGTGTTTGAATATTTTGCTGCTTTTATTTAGTATGTTGGCTAGTGGAACCTCAAGCAAGTCCTTGACACCATGTACTGACTATAAAATCCTTCTGTATTCAAAGATGGACTTGGTCTGAATGAGTGATAAGGCAAACATGTCCTAAATCCTCTAGTAGTCATTATATCATTTGTATACTTGTCAATGTTTTTGTATAATTTGCAATACTTCTCTAGTACATGTGAACTTTTTACGTAGTAAAGTACTGGGATTGAGTGAGATTTTCTGCCGGACTAAGTTAACAATATTCTTGCCTGATACAAGATTTGCTTTGTAGGGTGGAAATAATGTGGCTAGTTTTGTCTTCTGGTTCTGGTTCATTGCTTTTGTTCTTGTTCAAGGACATAATTCTGCTGTGGAACAGAAAGAATGTGATCTCTGATTACCATATATGCTGGTCTCAGTGGCGTCCCTAAGTCCGCCTGCATATTTTTAAGTTGTTGTTTTTTTTTGGGGGGGGGGGTTAATAGATATTTTTAGATTTTTCAGGGTTCCTGAGATATAGTGTGCCCCCAAAGCTCCCCTCAGTTGCTTGTCTTGGGGGTCCAATGCGCTGCCTCTGGCTGGACTATAAGACAAATGGCTTACAAGTGTATTTGGAGGACTACCCTTCACTGCAACTCATCCAAGCCCCATAACTGTCCATATTGAGCTTCGGTAGACAGTCTCTTAGGCATAATACCAGCGCATTGAACACAGTGTAATATTTGCAAAGTTTTTTTTTAATGAAATGTCCTTATGTACTGGCATTTTTGGGTATTTTGAGTTTGTAATGCAGAATCTTTTCAACTTACCAACTAACTAGACCAATCAGAATTTGACAGAACTGAGAGTTGAATTACTAAGTCTATTAATAAGTACAAGTAATAGCAAAAAGGAGATGTTGAAAATGGCCTGAACAGCCGTAACATGTGCATCAGAAAACGTACATAAGACGGAACTACTTTCATAAAAACGTTGATTTAAAAATTTTAAGGTTTTTAAAAAGAAAACTTAAGTTTTAGAATTATAAGATTTGTAACGTTCAAAACACTGAAATTGAAAATAATTTTCATTTTCATAGTTTATTGTATGTAATAGCGAAAGATAACTTTTTGTTAAAAGATTTTTATAATACAAAATATATTTTTTTAAATTCTAAAAACTACTCTTTTATTTAGTCCAAGTTTTGATAAATTAGAAGTTTAGATTTTTTTTTAAAAACCCACTCTGGATGATGAGACTGGCTATAAATTAGTTTGTAGCACATAATAGTTACCTCTGCTAAAGAAGTTGGAAGAGGTATATGTATTCATTTGTGTTTTTCTGTCTACACAATATCTCCAAAAGTTATCACTGAATTTCAATGACATTTTCGGGGGGGGGGGGCATGGGTTAAGGAAGAATTGATTACATTTTGGGGTGGGTCCAGGAATATTTTAGTTACCTCCCCCACATCGTAGCTATATATGAACTGATTTTCATTCAGTTTTTAGTTAGTGTATGGCATTGGCAGAGGTATGCGCTCTCTGCATGCTTTCTAGTTGAATTTTGTATTAAATCGGAGACTTTGAAAACAAATTGTTAGATATGTTTCCATACCATTCAGATGACATGTTCATCTCACAATGAACACAGCTGAAACAAATTATAAGACGAGCACAGGTTAATGTTAGTAATATTGCCTATCCTCCTCAAGTCTTCATTGGGTATCGAAGCTAATGTCATTCTTAGTAATATTGTCTAATGGTGACCAGTTGATTGTCAGAAAATTGTAGAGTCCCCCTCCCTCCCCCTTGTGTGTTTTGCTTTTAGTTTTTTGTTTTTTCCCCCTCCTAGGAAGTGCATCATTATTTTTAGCTGTACAAATCTAATGTCTGGAACATTAGATTGACACAGACAGTTGGTTGAAAAGTCAGTGCTGTGTCTGCAATTACCTGTCTAGCTTTTCGGTACCTGGAAATTGATTAGTTTTTGCTCGTCTCTCACCCTAGTCATTGGTAGAATGGGTGTTTGCAGGAACTCCCTGCCACCCGGGATTGGGAAGAGTTTTGAAAATAAAAGAATTTTGAGGAAGTCAGAAATGGACGTCTAGAGTGAAAAGACTTTTTTTTTTTTTTTAATTCTTCCTTTCTCTTTGCTGGTTCTCACTTGCCAAATTTTTTTTTCTTTGTGTTTTTTAAAAAAGAATTTAAAATTTAACCCCATTCTGCCCCACTATTTACCCATAGCTGGGGGTATAAGAGATGAATTCATGCCTTTCCCAAGGGAATTAATAAAAAGTGAACACTAACTGTATCAGCTGGAGTTTGAACTCGGCTCACCAATTCCATTCTTAACGTTAACTGTGCAGTTACTCTGCACCTCCTAATCCAGAGAAGCAAATGTTATAACCCCCCCACCCCCACCCCCTTCCTATGAATTCTAAGTTTGCTTAGTGTATTGCCAATCACATATTGAAGGTTTAGGACAATTTTGGCAGTTCAAGAAATCAAGAAATTCTCTTCATAAGAAAACAGGTTTCCATTAAATTGGCCTAATTTTAATGATTTAATGATGGTCACAAATTAATTCAATGACAGCTTTTTTTATATATAAAGACAAACATGTAAATTTATAATTGGCCATTTGTCAACAAAGATTTATTCTTCGGGGCAGAATGCAAATTCAAATTGCTACTCCAAAACCTTGAAATAAAACTCTGAAAAATGACCCCTTGATTTAGTGTGCCAAAAACAGACCATTTTCCAAAGGTTTCCTAAACCAGCAGCAACAGCAGCCATAGAGCAAAAATCCTTCATCATTTGTAGATTGTCGGTCTGTCTCTTGTTTCTTGTGGATTTCCTTTTTCTCACTGCTTCCTTGGCGGGCACATTGGATATCTCTTTCTGGTGGCATCCGTGAGTGTCGCGAGACTACGGATCTGCACCCAGAATGTTTTTGCTTTAAATCTCTTCAGGGCTTGGGCTATGTTGTATAGAAGACAGGCAGTTGCCCATGCAGCAAGTCTCCCATCTCCATGCACCAATGTTGTACAAGGGAAGGGCAAGCAAGGCCTGATACAGCTTGGCACCAGGAGCTGCCAGAATGTGGCTGAAGTCAATTTCAGACAGTCTTGTGGGTCCCGCTCCTGGTTTTGAATTCAGAGTTGTCCTTCACCTAGACTGGTTGCTTCCCATGGCTATTTTATCCATAGCTGGGAGTGTGAAAGAGATGGATTCATGCCTTTCTAAAGTTAATTAGTGCAAAATGAATCTAAACAGCCTCTGCTGGAGTTTGAACTCTGCTCGCTGATCCCATAGTCTGTGCCATTAACTGTTACGCCACTTGCACCTCCATGTTAATATTGCTTCTCTATGGCAAGCAACGTTAACTGCAAGTTGTGAAGAGAAGTTACAATCATTTTTGAATGTCATTTATAAATGCTTTTCAGTCCTTCGGAATCTGTAAGACTGACAGCAAGGTGACTTGAATG
>VCCN01001590.1:3301353-3313921 GCA_006491835.1 Architeuthis dux
GGGGAAAACCGAGAGTGGTAACATGAAATGCCACCCAAATCTAACAGGACTCTCCCATAATATTTCAGTGCTTGTACGCAGCAAAATATTTTGTTGGCCTATGCTTGGAGTTATCTCGCTTGAGAAATTGGATCATTATAATATAGATTATTGGGGTGAATGCAAATTCCACACTATTATTAAGTTGTAAGTTAAACTGGAAATTGCTTTATTCTCCAAGTTAGGGCATTTTGACAATATTGTGCTAATAAAAATCTCACTATGATGTGCCGTTTTGATGATAAATATACAAACATACAGAAATTTGATTATAAAATGTGTATGTATGTGTGTGTGGGTGGGTGCATGTGTAGAGTGTCCAAAACAAATGTATACACACATTGTTTTTTTGATTGTGTTTATTTTTTCAAATTTTCAGTACCACTTCAGTGAAAATTTTCCTTTGTTCAAATGTAAATCTGTTGTCTAATTCTAAGGTCAATTGTCACCTGAATAAAATATGTTGTACAATGCACACAAACAAATCTTGACTTTTTTCTTTTTCTTTTTCTTTTTTTTACCCAGGTTGGGGTGACCATTTTCACTGGCATACATTATCACAAGGCCTTGACTTGGCACAAAAAGTGTAAGTAATATTTCTGCCATAAACCTTTGAAATATCAAATGGATATTTAGGTTTGCGGATGGTTTATTCTTTTAGCTTCACCAAATCCTAATAATTCAGAGTGTTGTGTGTACATAGGCATATGGGAACTCTTTGGTTAAGAGGGGCAGAGGGCTTGATTTTCCCGCATTTGGGGGGGCATTTCCTCCCACTCCCTGGCTCATATGTCTATGTTGCTATACATTTGTTTATTTTATGAGGTAGGATCCAGGATAATTAAGGATTAACTACAGATTCAGTTACACACAAGGTTTATTTGAAGATGGCATTACAGGGACTGTCTTTTTTTTCTTTCTCTTTAATCGAGAGCCAAATTCAAGGGAGATCATCTACTCTGATTTGAACAAACACACATTGAAAATGATGTTGAGAATTTAATTTTTAATAATGACTGAAAGCCAGAAAATGTTTTAGTTTTATGAGTTGAATAAAATGAAGATACCACAAATAGATTCAACAGAATCTGAAAAGAGGAAAGGTTTTCACTTCAGTTTAGATCAAAAATCTATACAAAATAATTGTTTGAAGTCAAGCAACAGATTCTAAAAGTCAGTTGGACAATTCACACAACTTTTTAAAAAAGGTTCAATTTGATATTAGAGCAATTTTTAGATGCGTCCACACATCTCTAAAAGACACTTTTCTGTCGGTTCCTAATATGTTAAATATCAATTTTCTCTTGGTCCAGACCTTCGGGTGAACCATCCTCTTCTTTCTCCTCCTGCTGCTACTACTACCACAACTAGTAATTCTAAATATCAATTTTCTCAGCCGTATTGTGTTGGATTGATATGAAACTTGGTCCAGACCTTCGGGTGAATTATCCTCCTCCTGCTGCTACTACTACCACAACAAGTAATGCTAAATAAACATCAATTTGCTCAGCCATATCGTGTTGGATTGCCAAAAATATGAATATGTTGCCGTCCAAAGATGAGTACAGCACTACGAAAAAATATTTTTGGCAACAGTTTCAATGCTGTAAAATTTGGTTTAGATTGTGTAATGTTCCACTAGAAATAATAAAATCCTGCTATGTTTGGTTTATAAGACAATTAACTTTCTATTAAAAAGTGGTGGGGGTGTACTTATTTATGGGTGACATACATACATAGCCAGCCAGACCAACTTAAAAACGGAATAAACCTATGTTTACAGTTGATGGTTTCTAATAAATACTAGTCAAAAATTAACAATGGTTCCCCTCAGAATTTCAGATAATAATTTTGTCAAATTTTTTTCCTTCATTTCAGGGACAAACCAGTCATGCTCATTATTCACAAGACTTGGTGTGGGGCTTGCCAAAGTGAGTTGGTTTGTTTTTGTTAATATTCTGTGGTTTACTTACTTATTTTTTTCTTATTTCTATTTTTTACCTGTCCATGATGTGAGTGAGAGTTACTTCCCTTGGACGTGTCGGAAATGTGCTGGTGGACATGATTATTTAGTCAGGATGTGAGGGGTGAAGGTGAACAATGTGGTGAGAGAAGTGAGTCTTATGGAATCTTTCACAAAAAGTAGTCATAAATTTTTTTAAAAACAATGATCTACAATAAAAATAATCTAATAAAAAAAAAAAATTTTAAAAACCCAATTGTGAAAGATTCCACAAGACTCTCTTCTCTCACACCTCACTGTTCACCTTCACCCCTCACTTCCCTCTCGTCCTGATTAAATGATCATATCTGCCAGCACGCTTCCAGCATGTCCAAGGGCAGTAACTCCACTCACATTAACAATCTCCCTCTTCCTCTTTTGTCAACCACGCAATGTGCCAATAGCACATGATCCATTGATTTGCTGATAGTTAAAAGTCTACAAGTAAAGATTTACATAATGTTAGGTGGAAAATCACCAAAACTGATATATTGATATAAGTACTTATCTGTAGTCTGGTTAGCACGTCTGCTTCACACACCAAAGGTCCTGGGTTCGATTCCCTGTATGAGCGAAGAGTGTGGAAAACTCTTCATTAAGGCAAATTTCCCTGTGTACTCAGCAGCTAATTGAGTACACTCTAAGCTTCAGGTGGAGGTTTACCTTTTGTGGGCTTGCATCCTGCCAAGAGGGTGGTCATGAAAACTTGTAATAAAATCCTGGTCTCGACTTGCAAGGATCACTAAGTTGACGCATGTAACAGAAACCGGGTCTTCATCACCAGGCTTCATACTCGATTGGGAGTTGACTCTTAAGAGATGGGACACTTTACCTTATCTGTAGGGTAAAGACCCATCTACATTATATATCAACAGGGGTAATTTAAGAAGAGTGCTTTTCATCACAACTTAAGCCAGGCTGTCAGTCTTCGTCAGTATGTAAACAGCACAGATAGCCCCTGGTTAGACTCTAATTCACAAAAATTAATAATGGTTGAAAATGCTTCACTTAATAAAAAAAATTAAATTAAATTAATATTACTACTATTAATACAACTAGTGTATGTAAAAGCAATAACAAATATGGCATCAGGGGGAGGGGCGTGAAATGAAAGGGTAGCTTTAAGGATTAGATTTTGATCTTCTGCCAGCCGTAGAAGTTCTTGTAGCTTAAGCGGCAAAGCAGCTGGTACGGATAACCAGGCTTCACTGAGGCAAAAGGGTTGCGAGTTTCACCGTTTATTTCCGATCCGTGCTGTTTACTCCTTGCAGTACTGATGGACTGAGTAGTTGCAATGAAAAGCAACTAAAACAGGTCTGGTTAGTTACTTAATAGAAACTCGTCACATGACCAACATCTTTTAGTAGCATACCATGTTCAGGGTGATCAATTGAAAAAAATTGGAAAAAGGAGTGATCAATGAATAAATTACTTCTCTGACCTTTTGTTGGGTGGTGATCACTAAAAAAAAGTCTGACTTTTCCAAAAAAAACAAGGGTGAACGCTGCCGGATACAAACTAAGGGACCAATTTAGTAACTTACATTGCACCACCCGACAGCTAAAGAAGCCTTCCCTTCCTTTCTATAATTTTTTATTTATTATTTATTCCTTTTCTTTTTCCCCAGAATTAAAGAAAGTCTTTGCAGCTAATAATGACATTACCAAATTGAGTGACCATTTTGTTATGGTGAATGTAGAGGTGAGTTGAAAACTAATTTTTATTAATCACAGCTACCAAAGGTTTAGGTTATTCACATATTTCTATGTATCCAGACTCAATGAGTAGGGAAAATGCTTCTTTTTTTTTATTTTTTTTTTTTTTTTTAAATTCTCCTCCAAAATATGGTTTTAGTGGGAGGTTCAATGTTCAATGTAAGCTTATGTTAAATTGGTCACTAGTTTTGCCCGCTTGTTTTTTGAAAATTCAGACATTTTTTAGTGATCACAGCCCAGCATATATTGGTGGCAGTGATTCATAATTTCCTTTGGAATGCTAGTTTTTATTTTTATTTATTTTTAGTTGTTTAGGCTAGGGTTCTAGAAACTTTTTCAATTGTAACCCAGTTTAATTTTATGCAATAACCTCATGACCCACTGAAACAAATGATTCAATTTATCTCAGGGTTAGGGATCATAAACTTAATAAAACTTTTAAAAAAACAAAAACCAACTGAGTCGTGTTAAGAATAAAGAAATTACAATTTTACTAAGTGCCCTGATGTTCATATATCAGGGTTTTCAAGAATTTGTTTCTTAACAGCTATTTTCTCCTTCATTTAGAACTCTATTTTGGTAAATTTCTGAATTTAACATTGTTATTATACCTTTTCAACACCAAATTTGTTTTATAGTAAAGTGGACATCAGAAGTTTTGAGTTGTTGAGGTGGGACATGGAGCAAAAAGGTTAAAATCCACTGGGTTAGACCAACCTACTCACAGCATTGCATGTAACATGATTTCATATTTTATACAAGGGATTGTTATGTCATATTGTTAGTGGTAATTGTCTTATAATTATCCAACAAGGCCATTTTTTTCCTGTTATTTTCCAATTTTATGAGAAATGTGTTTTAGTGTTGGATTTCTAGGGAAACTGACCTTTTATCAATTGATGTGTCCCTTATATACTTGAAATAGTCTCTTTTTCTTTCTTTTTTTTACTGCAGTTAATTGTGTCATTAAGCCAGCTTCAGTTTAGTTGGGCAGGGTTTAAACTAATAAGAAAAATGAGAGGAAAGTTTTCTAACACCAGTGGAGGTCTGAATTTATAGTTTATGGCTGTTGTAATGAAATATTCTGTTCGTATGTTCGCTTGCTAGGAGAAGGAAGGTACAGAACAGTGACACTTTGGGGTGATAGTATTGGCACTTGCCCCAGGATGCCATATCATGTTCTCCGGGCTAGATTTGGGTCAAACTGTTGACCGGGTCACACAGAAGTCAGAGAACAAAGAAAATGCGTTCGACCAATCAGTGTTTTTAAGGGTGCGTCGTGATTTCAAATCCGGCGGCAGTGAGTTAGTTGAACAGAACAGCGATGGGTCAACAGCTTAGGAGCCTGACTCCTCACCCGTAAAGCGTGCTGGAGAAAATGGGATGAAGAAGCGAATGCAACCTGAGTGACAGCTATCAAGTCAGTCCTTCAGTAAAGCAACTAGGAATAGAATTTAGCCAACTTGTTAGATTTTCAGAAAACAGAATTCAATACCCTGATTGATCCGCGAACTGGCCCTGCATCGAAGCTATAAAAGGAACACATATTTTCCTGGAAATTAATGAATTTTGTCGTCTTTCTCTCTGGCCACGTGGGAGAGCCTTTCTCATGTATGGACCAACTCTTTTGTTTCCTTCCATGGACGTTTCTCTACCGTACATAACCAACCCTGCAACAAGATGTCTTATGATGATAGAACATGTACAAGACAATTATACTACACTGTGTCCTCTGGTTTTACTGCAGATAGATGAAGTTGGCATTTTCTTGTCAGGGCATTTTGAGCAATAAACGTCAGTATCCACTTTATGTATGTTCCGGATTCTATAGACCTCTAGTAGGTTAGCACGTTTTAATCTTTCAGTGTGAGGTATATCTCCCAGCCTCGGAATGGTCTTGGTGACTCTCCTCTGTACTCTCTTATGTTCTGATTCTTTCCTTTGTAGGACCATGAAGAACCTAATGATGATAAATATGCCCCTGATGGTGGCTACATTCCACGAATATTATTTGTTGGTAAGTAGAAGTGTGTGTGTGTGTTTTTGTTTGTTTTTTCTTCATTGGAGGTGAAGTTGGCCAAATAGTTAACAGCACGGAAAATGGAATTGGTGATTCAGATTCTGGCTGAGACAGTGTTCACTTTGTACACATATCCTTAGGAAAGGCACGAATCCACTCCTCCCCAGCTATGGGTAAATAGCAGGGCAGGCTGGGCTTTTTAGCCATGGTCTTCCTCCAGCAATGAGTAAATAGGGATCCGGCGAGTTAATTGCCAGCAATTCATAGCAACCAATTAATAGCCGGATAAATTCATGGCTATATCTCGCTGATCTGGTGTTGCTAATCTAACTATAATTGAAGAAACTTATGAAGTGATGTAGCATTGTAAAGTAAATAATTTAAGTGTTAGAATTCATTATTTCAGTGATAATTACGGCACAACTTTATTTTAAAATATTTTTTTGACTTAACACACTTTAAAAAAACAATGAATACAAATACTTAAATTATTTACTTTACTATGCTACATAGCAACACCAGATCAGCAAGATGTATCCGGCTATGAAATGTATACGGCTATTAATCGTTTGCTATGAATGTTCCGTAATCCGGGTAAAAAGTAGGTGAGACTGGGGCCCTATAGCCTTGGTTGGCAATCAGTCTAGGAGACAGACAACTCTGTTTCCAAACCAGGAATGGAGCCCCTAAGGCAAACTGGTGCCACTTCTTCCAATAGGTCCGGTCAGGGATTTTAGTCTTTGCTGTTAGCTATTTTTTTAAATGTAATTTTCATTTCTTTTTTGCTGCTACTGCCTAGGCAGTTAATTATGGGAGAGTGGTCTTCCAATGTTCTCACTCATCCACTCTTCTCTGTCAACCATTGTGGCAGGCTAATGATGGGACCTGTCTGTCAAGGTAGCTGGTGATGAAACTGCAAGAAAAATTGGATTCATGCCTTTCCCAAGGGTGTTAATTGAAAGTGAACAAAAATACTTAAATTATTTACTTTACTATGCTACATTTGAATTCTGTTTGCTGATTTCATTTCCAGTGTCAATAACCATTCTGCCACCCACACACCAATATCTGCCATATTAGTATTTTTTTTATACCCACATCAATGTTGGTGTGTCTTAAAGATTTCTTCATTTACCACTGCCAATGAAGTTCGATATGGTATATGTATTCACTTGTCTGTCCACACAATATCTCCAAAAGTTCTCAATTAATTTCAATCACATTTTGTGGAATGGTGGGTCATGGGCTAAGGAAAAATGGATTAAATTTTGGGATGGAGGCATTTTTTTACTGTTACCTGCCCTGCATTGTAGCTATATGTTCACACAATATTTCCAAAAGTTCTCAATGAATTCCAATTGAAGACCTATAACATTAGTTTTTACTTATAAACTGAAAAACAAAAACTCAGTCTAGCTAGAAAACATTCAGAGAGCGCATACCTCTGCCAATGCCTAAAAACTGAATGAAAATCAGTTCATATATAGCTACATTGCAGGGGAGCTAACTATGAAAGTTTCAATTTTCCTCAATTTAGGACTATTATCTTAATATATAAAAAGATATCTCCTTGATCTGCCCCAAAATTTAATCAATTCTTCCTTAGCCCAGCATTGATCAGAAATAAAGAATAAGCTTCTGGTGTGACTCAAACTCACATCCCTCACGAGAGGCCAGGTTTATGCCTTGCCCTCTACCAATTGAGCTACAGAAGCCAACTAGCAAGCAGAAGCTCAAATCAAACCTTTAAACTTACTCTCTATACAGCCATGTAGTAGTCATAAAAATTAATAATGATTTATAATACTTCATCTAATAAAAAATAAATAACAAGCTTGGTTGCTGCAGGGTCAAACTCCACTCCTACTTCTATTCTGACTGAAGATGATTACTGCAACTTTTGTATTGTTGTATATATGATAAATAAAATATTATAAATATATATTTTTTCTAAGAATGAAATATGCCCATGCATGTATGTAAGATAGATTTTGTAGATATGTAAGACTTGTCAATTTATCTCAGTTGTTTTGAAAACTTTTAAAAAAAATAATTCAAGGGCAATAACTTTTGTCTTAATCGTTGGACCCCGGTATTGTATGAGTACCCTATTTTCTTCTTCCAGATGGAAAGGCCAATGTGAGAGTGTACCATTTTAATGAACATGGAAATGCCAAATATCAGTATTTTTATTCCTCTTCATCGCAAGGTAAAATTTTTACAAATTTTTCAGTTATTGAAATGATGACTGATAGTGATATCTTTTTTTTCTGGGATCCACAATTAATTCATTAGCATTTAAATTTTTTTAAAGAGCTTTTATTTGGTGAGGGCCATGTCCAAAGACTTAGGGGTCAGTCTACACTCCCTCCTACTAGTTAGCTTTTTTATTTTAAAGTTCCCAAGGAAATGGTTAAAAAAAAGAATCTACCATATTTGTAGAAACTAACTATTCAAAAGATCATTGCTGGCGTCACAGAGCCAATATCTCCTGAACCTGTCTAAATCGTCACGCCATCTTATTTTCTGTCGGCCACAGTCCCATATATGATCACTGGTGATCCACGTTGTGAGTCGTGATGTCCAGCGATTGTCTGACATTCTTGCAATATGGTCTGCCGATTGCCATTTGAGTTTTCTAATGGATTCTATGATATCTCTGACTCCTGTTTGTTCTCTAATAAACTGTGCAGTCTTGTTATCCCTCCATGTGATGCCAAGCATGATCCTCTCATGTGCACCTTGCATGGTTCTTAAATTGAGAACCAATCTTTTGGTTATGTTACACGTTTCAGCTGCATAGGTGACTATCAAGAGGGCACATTGGTTATTGACCCTTCTTTTCAAAACTAATAGGATCTCTTTGTTCTTCAATGTTGAGCTTGCCAGCCTAGGGTGATTCTTTGTTTGGTTTCTTCTCCTTTTGAGGATTTCATGGAGATTCGTTGTTCCAGAACCAAAATGCACTAGGTTGTTTTTATATTCTCCATCACCAGCCCCACCTTTACCTCCAGGCAAATCTGACAGTGAAGGGATCTGGTTCAGTCTAGAGATCTAAAAGTGTTCAGTCACTCTGGGGACTGACTTTGTGCCAGCCTCACTGTTCCATCTGAGGAAGACTTGGCCACCAGATTTGGTGTTCTGTCCCTCTCAAGTTTGAGCGGAGGAACTTTTTGTGTACTTATGTACTTTGAATACTTATAAATTACATCTCGCTTAGGTGAAACTTTCGGGATGATTGTTATTTTTTCTTCATTGCTATAGATTTGATTTTATTTATTTTTCTTCTCTTCCAGTTGTCAAGACTATGAAAAAAGTAATAGAAACTTGGCGTTATGATTCTGATGAACCACATCAAGATGGTGGACATGGCCAGGTTTATGATGAACTTTAGGGACAACTGAAGACTGAACGGGGGGGTCCTCACCTCAACACATCAAACATGTGATTTTCTTCTTTTTTTTCTTTTCTCTCTATTTCCAGTCAACATTTCCGGGTGACATTGTGGTGTGCTACATTGGGATTGAACTCTGTCAGTTTTACTCCCACACTGGCAATGAGAGGGACACTTTGTTAAAGGGTGTTATGTTTTGTTTTTTTAAAAATTCTTTTCTTTATTTCCAGAATCTCAGGAGTTAACTCCCTTTACCCCTGGCACCTTTTTTTTTTTTGTTTGATGTAATAATTTCTGGGTGCAATCCCACATTCCTCATCCAAATTTTTTTTTTACTGATCTCATATTTCAGATGTATCTCTTGAAAAACTCTTAACATTAATCGTCGTTTGGGGAAAGATAAAGAAATATATTAGTCATTTTGGGTTGTCTATTTTTTTTGTTCGTTCCTCTACCTTATGGTGCAACTACTCTGCTGTGGTTTCATTATCTAGTAGGCTTTTTTTTCTCATGGGGTGGAGGTGCTAGCCCCACGCCAACTCTCCTCTTAGATGAACTGCCTTACGTGGCTAAAGGGTTCCAACTGCTCTGCTACTTGCGCATAGCTGGTGGGAGAAGTGGATTCATACCTTTCCCAAGGGCATTAGTATGAAGTGAATGTACAGCCTCAGATGAAACTCAAACTTAGTCCATAACCTGTATGCAACTTTACACCTCCTTGTAGTCTGCCTATTCACATTAAAGATTTTGGTACACGTACAACAGTGGGGTCCAAATAAAAGGAAATTTATTTGCGATGAGCTATATGAAGTTCTTTTTTTTTTTTTTATTCACACTTTAATCTGTTTTCTAACCTCGTCTTCCACGATCAAAAACAATTTTTAAGTAAGGGATTATTTTCACCTATGTCTGTGTATTCAAGGGAAATAACTTTTGTCTTAAATCTTTGGAACCACTATTTTATGTGTAGCAAGATACAGATAATTTTTATGCTCAATGAATAGTTTATTGGTTTGTGAATCTAGTAAACTGATTTTGTAAACATTTTTAATCAGCAAAAGATTCTGAAGTAATCTTGATTTATATGCTTTTCTGGTCCTTAAATCGGAATATTGTCTGGTTTGGGGAATTTGTTTCTCAGCGGGATATTTCTTGACAAGTGATTAGGGGAAGTCGGAGAGATCTTTATCTCTTTTACGGCTTTCCCAAGCTGGGGTTTTCAGCTACTTAAAAAGCCATTGAGGAAATCAAAGGGGCCTGTATCTCTGAGATATTTTTAGGTTTTGGATTTTATCATTGGCAAATTATTTTGGTCGAGTTACGGCATGAGTCTTGCCTACAATAAAGGTAAACAAATCACTGCCAGACATTTCTGATCATTCGTAAAATTTTTGTGCCTTACTAGTGTCAGCTATAGTAATCTTGATTTATTTTTATTAGATGAACCACTGTCAACCATTATTGTTTCTTGACTAGTATATTCTTTCATACTAGTCAAAAATGTTTCATCTAATGAAATAAAATCAAGATAATATTATTACTACTAATACTAGTGTATGTAAAAATAACAAATATAGCACCAAGCGATCATGAAAAAAAAAATAAAGGATGAGTTTAAGGGTTAGATTTGATAATCTGCCAGATGAGAGAGCTCTAGTAGCTCAATTAGTAGAGCAGTTGCTGTATATAAGCTGTGGCTTCGAGTCTCGTCCAGAGCTTACTCAGACTTGTCAGATCAGAAATAAAGAATAAGTTGCGATGAAAAGCAACTAAAATTAAGATGAAAGAAATACTAGTCAAAAATTAATCAAAGACTGAAAAAAAAATTTTAAATGCAGTTTCAGAGGCCAGACAATATATCTGTTTACAGAACATTTTTGAATTCTCCAGGTAAACTACCACAAAAGAAATCTATTCTTTCTTGTTTTCTTTATGCATATATATTTTCTAAAAATTTACAGGTTTATGAAATTGTATAATTATTGAAATGTTTATTTATAAATTTTTGAATATTTACACAACAAAAATGCACAAAAACAAAAAGATGCATTTTTTTTCTTTCAGCCTTTTTCCTCTCCATATCCTGTCCCCACCCCATTCCCTGTCCCCACCCCATTCCCTGTCCCCACCCCATTCTGCTACTTTTATTACCTGATCTCATATTTGCAAAGAATACCATTTTGATGTCTTTTAGACCTACAAAACAAACATCACAAATAATAATTCATATTAATAAATAATAATAATTTATAATAGGTTGTCTCATGCGATAAGGCATATTGGGCAATTTTAACAATAAGGGATTTGTTCATTGGCGATTTATTAATTGTTTCTGTAGCAAGTCTAGGTTTTTACGGAACCAGGGTGCTAGCCCGATACCAACCCAAAAAGAGATGGATTCATTCCTTTCCCAAGGGCATTAGTGCAAAGAGAACGTAAAGTCTCGGCCAGAGTTTGAGTTCTGCTTGACGCTGTTAACGGTTACGTCACTTGCACCACCAAAAGTATTAATAAACTTCTAAATATGAGATCTGGTAATCAAAAAAAATCATGTTTCATTTCTTTCCTTTCACATGGTTTCCCTCTGTTTATTTGAGGGTTGTTGTTGTTTTTTAAGCTGACTCTTTCACCTCGGGTGTGTGTCTGTCTGATTGTCCAATAACTGTGAAATATGTGGAGAAGAGTTCTTCGCCTGTTTTGATTGGTCGAAGAGACACCAGCACAACAGCCCGCAACAATCTGTGGGTAAAAAAAAAATGGAGACAATTGTCAAGGCACGATTCCAAGTGCAGCATTTTTAATAGGGTTGTGGTAAAATACAACAAGCAATGAGAAGCAAAGCAAAGATATCATTTATTGGCAAGGACAAACCCTAACCTTAAATTCTTCAATTAATCACAACAAATGTCTGTATAAAAGTTTTCTTAAATTACATTGTCTTCACTTCTGGCAATAATGCACCAGGAGAATGACCATTTTTAATGGCTAAAAGTGGTTAGATTTCATTTCCAGGTAACTGTATATGCTCCAAAAACTCATACAAAGGCCCCAAAATGCATAAATAATACAATGTATTGATCAGATATTAACATACCATTCTTTATATTAAATACTCTTGGTACCGAATAATTGCTAAAAGTTAATGTCTGTCCACGCAATGTCTCCTAAAGTTCTGTATGAATTTCTATAAAATTTTGTGGAAGAGTGTGCTATGCACTATAGAAGAAGTGATTAGATTTTGGGGCAGATCCATACACAATTACTTCCTCTGACAATGGCATTGGCAGAAGTGTGTGCTTTCTAGTTTTATTTATATTATACTTTTTGGGGCCTTTGTATGAGTTTTTAGAGAGCATACAGTTACTTGGAAATGAAATCTACCCAAGTTTGTGTGTGTG
>VCCN01001590.1:3314083-3328042 GCA_006491835.1 Architeuthis dux
GGGGGGGGGGCAAGTTTTGCACAAGGTTGCGTTTCTGGAGCACTCAACAAGGATCAAGTTCATTACCAATAGCTTTCAAGATCAATAAGCAAATTCCTTTGTTGATTTATTTGGATTAAGTCAGTCTGGTACAAGACTACATTATGTAGAGCTCTTGGCATTCCAGCATGCTAACCACTGCACCATTAAAATTTCTTAACACAAAGTTGCATTTCTAGTTTCTAATTCTCACTCAGTGAGGATTAAACTCACTAAACCGCTGGGACCTGCATATTTTCCTCTAGTGCCAAAGTTTTTATAACTTGGGTAATATTTACCTATCCTGTAACCTAGTGTAGTGTTGTTGGGGAACCAATTTCATCACGGGTGTGTCAAGGATGGAGCCTAAAATTATTTCAATCTTTAATGAATTTGATGTCTATCTATGCAATTTTTAGATTGAGTTGGATAAAAGATGGGTCTGTAATCCAAGAAGGAAGTAAAAGAATTTGGCAAAGTAGGACGACTTAACCATCAAAAATGCATTGTATCATAAGGACTGATTTGACCGATCACCGCTAAAGAACATTTTTTACTTTCATATTAAGCTGGCACAGCAATGACAGTTTTAGTAAAAAAACGATTATTTTTTTATTTTTTTAAATTTTTTTATTAAATCAATTATTTTAAACCATTTTTATTAATTTTTGACTATTTTCCTTCATCTTATCTTTCAGTTATTTTTAATTACAATTCGACTTGGTTTTAGTAAAAAAAAAAGAAGCTTTTATTCATTCATTGTAAATCATTTTACACATTGTGATTTTTTTTAAAAAAACCAAAAAAACTACTAAAAATTAAGATGAGGCTAAATAAAATAAAATAATCTTTTTTTACTAAAACTCAAACAGTCATTGCGGTATGAAAGTAAAAAAAAATGTTAGCTTCTTTAGCAGTGATTGGTCAAATCAAAGCTTATGATACAACACATTTTTGAGGCTATGCTGTCCTACCAAAGAATTTTTTTAGTCTTCAAGTTATGATTGGTTGGAGACAATACTATTATGACTATTTGGTTAGGCCTATAAGTGTATGAAACAAGTGTATGCTTCTAAAATCTATGATGCTCAGAATATGAAAATGAAGAGGGTTTTTTTGGTTTTTTTAAATTTTTTTTTTATTCCTTTGTTTTTCTATACTTTATATTTTTGCAGCTTTGTATCAACAACACTTTCTGAAGAAAATATCCTTTGCGGAGGTGTGGGTAGCCTAACAGTTAATGGAATCCCCAAACTGAGTTCAAACCCCAGCTGAACCAGTTTGCATTCACTTTGTATGAATGCAGTCCGCTCGGATAGTCTAATGGTCAGCACGTTTGCCTCACATGCAGAAGGTCCTCAATTCCTGGTATGAGTGAAGAGTGTGGAAAACTCTTCATTAGGACAAATTTCCCTGTGCACTCAGCAGCTAATTGAGTACACTCTAAGCTGGGTGATTAAGGTGGAGGTATCCCTTCAGTGCCAAGGGAGTGGTAATAAAAACTTGTAAGAATAAAGTCCTGGTCTTGACCAGACTTGCAAGGAGCACTAAGGTGACGCATGTAACAGAAACCGGGACTTCGTCACCTGCCTCTATACTCCATTGGGAGTTATCTCTTAAGAGACGGGACTCTTTATTTTTTTCCATGAATACCCTTGGAAAATGCATGAATCCATCTCTTCTCCCCCCCAGCTATTGGCTGACTGGACTCTTCAGCATGCATTGGCAACCAGTCTTGGAGAGGTACAACTCTGAATTCAAACCAGGAAAGTTCAACGCCACTAGCATTGCAAGAGACTGGCAACAGACAGAGTAAAGAACATATTCCCAAAATGTACAGGTTAACTAGGGCTCTATTGAAGCTTCGATGGGCCTAGCAAGCCGGAAGTGGATTATAATAAATTGCTCAAGTAAAATAAAAATGGACAGATGAAATAATGCAACCGCTTCTCTCTCCACCATGGCACCTTGAATACAAAGGGAAGATTTTTTAGAAAGATAGTCTTGCATGAAGTTAATTTTTTCTCCTTCTAAATTCCCACAATTTGAAACCTGAAGAATATATCAGCCAAAAAGTGTTGCTGATAAAAAGTGTAAAAAAAAAAATGTAAATACTTGGATTTTTCAATTCAACAAAAATAACTCTTTTATTAAGAGTTTGTTTTATGGTTTCATCTTCTGGGTGAAATTTTAAGGGATTTTTTTTGTTTTAGATTCTAAATGTTTTATGCATAAACCTTTTAATTAGTTTGAGATTTATTTAACCAATGATTTTCATCCCCTTTTTCTTCTAACTTTTCTGATCTAAGCCACATATGTGCTATGCATTCTGGGTACAAAAAATTAACCATTGAAAATGAAAAAAAAATTCAATGGATTAGTTAAAATTAGGTTTTTATAAGGAAACTCAAGTTTAATATGTTGTTTTTTTAAATTTATTCCTGTAGGCTCCTTGTGGAGCTTGGGGCCACAAGTATTCTGCTGCGGTTTTAGTAGCAAATTGATAGCCCCATGCTCAACCCTCCTTTATGCAGGCTTGGGGATGAGTTTAATAGGTTACCCAAGCATTAAATATTAATTGAAAATATTTTTCAAATTCTGTTTTGGCAATTTAAGGCCAATCCCAAATTGAAGAGGATTCTTAGAATTCTAAGAAGTCCAAACAGATTTGCAAAGAATTTTTTTTTTCTCCATTTTCTGATCCAGTGGGAGACTTTCTTCTTTTTTTTTTTGTGTAATGATTTCATTGTTTGATAATAAATTTGGAAAAGTTAGAATGTGTTGTTGTTTTTGTTTCTTATCCATGCTTTAAAAAATTTTTTTTTAAAAACTGCATTCAAAACCCTTCTGGCAAATGCTATTTTTTTTATAGAAAACAGCGGCAGAGCCATATAAAAAATCTTTTTTGGGGGGTGTCCAGGCAGTCAACTCAAAATATTTTTTCATGCTAAATCAATCTCAAAAAAGTGTCAAAATGCACTAAAAACATTGTTAGCCATCTTATGACCATTTAAATTTGTGTTTGTGACATGTATTATGTATACATACACATACATGCAAAATACACGCACACATATTTCTGATAAGTCCTGCTGCCGTCACTTTGCAACATATGTAACTAAGTTTTGTCAAAATGTAACCTTCTAGTGAGATTTTTTTCTGGCTTCCTGCTGGACTAGCCTCACCCTATCCCCACTGTTTTCTCTTCATTTCTGCACAAATTACGAGGGTCGGCCTTGAAGAAGTTGGGGGTGTCTGGACCAATGCACCTAGGTTTATGCCCATGTAAATCATATTAGTATCATTAATACAGTACTATGTTATATATACAATTACTACTACATGTAGTAATATTAGATCCTGAGCCAATTAGGTTCCCTTGCTGTGACTTCACTGGCTGCTGCCACTTATTTAATATTAAACATATCTTTGTTCAATCAACACGTGTCTGTCTTGTTCTTTACATACTTATTCTTAATCTCTACCCATCTTCAATTACATAACATCATCAGCATATAATACCATATATGCATCATTTTGACATTTTTTCTTCAAGCTTAACTGGTTCGGAAAACTCACTACTCCAGCATCTGTCTGGTCCGAAGCTTACCGGATTAATGAGGTTCGACCTGTATCATAACTTCCTTTTTTTTTTTAAGCAGTTGCTTACCTTTTGGGTAATTGAAAGTTGTCCGTGTGTTCACTGATGTTATCAAGCCCAGCGGCTCCGTATTTGGCATACGGAAGATATCTTTGCAAAGGAAGCGGAAAATCTTCAGGAATGTCAAATTCTTGGTAAGTGACATTGGCAGGATATTCTGAAAAGCCACAAAAACAGAAATCGATACAAAACACCATCCAAGAAATTACAAATCTTTTCCGGACAATTGGTCCTTGAATGTTAATGACTCTTCTCAAAGTTACAGTATCACCCATAAATAAGTACACCCCTACCACTATTTTATAGAAATTTAATTTTCTTCTAAACTAAACATGGCAGGATTTTATTATTTCTAGTGGAACATTACACAATCAAAACAGATATTATCACATTATTTATGACCAAACTCTACAGCATTGAAACTCTGTTGCCAAAAATATGAATATGTTGCCGTCCAAAGATGAGTACACTACTACGAAAAAATATTTTTTGAAACAGAGTTTCAATGCTGAAATGTTTGGTCAGGAATAATACCTGATAATATCCATTTTGATTGTGTAATGTTCTACTAGAAATAATAATATATTGCTATGTTTGGTTCAGAAGACATTAACTTTCTGTTAAAAAGTGGTAGGGGTGTACTTATTTATGGGCGATACAGTATGGACAATACCATCCAAGAAAGTTTGCATTATTGTCTTTTTATAGGGACTTATGTGTAGATTCTTAAATGCCTGGATTGATTTGAACCAAATGTTTTGTATTGTATATGCACTTTCCAGATTCATAGCTGAAGACTTTTCAAGAGATTAATCTTGATTTTGAAAGAAAAGAATGGGAACCAATAAGATCTGAACCATAAACCTATGAAAATCAGAAATGACCAAAGGCTGTCATGTATAGATTTAGGGTCCAAATGATTGTTTTTTTGTTTTTTTAATGTAATTTATTTTGTCTCTAAAGAATTTGGTCAAAGAGTTTGTACCGAATAAATCAACCTTGAGATTTTTAGTTCATACTTAAGCCTTTACCTGCTGCATAAATCAAGCCCTGCTCCCTACGACAGAGGTAAACAAAAATACCAAACAGCCTACCTAACACCTATTATGCACCACTTACCACAACCAAAGTAGGATGACTTAACTGTCAAAAATGGATCACAAGGACTGATTTGAGCGATCACTGCTAAAGAAGCTAACATTGTTTTACTTTCATACTAAGCTGGCACAGCAATGACTGAGTTTTAGTAAAAAACGATTATTTTATTTTATTTTTTTTATTAAATCAAGTATTGTAAACCATTTTTATTAATTTTTGACTGCTATTTATCTTCATCTTGATTTTTAGCAGCTTTTTTTAAAAAAATCACAATGTGTAAAATGGTTTAACGAATAATAATAGCTTTTTTACTAAAACCAAGTTGAATTGTAATTAAAAAAACAACTAAAAGTTAGATGAAGGTAAGTAGTTAAAAATTAATAAAAATGGTTTACAATACTTTGTCTAAATAAAAATAAAATAATAAAATAATCAATTCTTTTTACAAAACCAAAAGTAAACAATAACACTTCTGGCCTTACTGAAAATGAGATTAAACAAACTAAAAATTAGGATGAATGTAAATAGTTGTCAAAAATTAATAAAAAAAAAATAATTGTGTTTTACTAAAACTCAAACAGTCATTGCCGTGCCAGCTTAGTACGAAAAAAAAAAAAATGTTAGCTTCTATAGTGGTGATCGGTCAAATGATCTTATGATACAATACATTTTTGACAGTTAAGTCATCCTACTTTGCCAAAGTTTATAAGAACATTTTACCTGGTGATTGGTTATTTACATATTGTCCAATGGCCAAAGGGTTTAGAGGCCATGGGGATAGCCAGGTTCCATCAGCCGTCCAATATGGAAATACTCGGTCACGGTGGACACAGGATCTTAAAGAGAAGATGAGAATTCTAAACAAGTTTGAATAGACACAAACAATTATTATATCCTGATTCACTTGGACTAGTGTCCTCATCTTGGTTGTTATAGTCACGTTTCAGCTGTTGCAGTCTCCGGCCTTCTTCAGTGTCTGTCATAGTTGGTATGGGAGTTTTGAAACCGAACCCTTTATTCAATCCACAGGGGTGGATTGTTCTCATTCCGCTGTCCATGTCCATGGATTAAATAAAGTATTTGGTTCAAAACTCCCAGAGGGTTACCAACTATGACAGACACCTGAAGAAGGCTGGGGATCGCTTTGCGGCCTTTTGGCTAAGATCAAAGTGTAGTATCTGTTCTTTGAAACCACCATGGCCTTGAAGTTCAGAGAACCACGGCCCTTCGGGGGTCTTTGTGGCATGCTCGGGTATCGTCCTGGGAAAAGTTGCACAGGATATCCTGGCCAGCTGATTGGGAGGCAATCACCATTAGCATGCTCAGGATTTGTCCTGAAAAGCTGAAGAGTGTGTTGCACCAATCTATAAATTATTAAACACTGCTACCAAAGGTTTAGGTTATTCATGTGTTCACACATTTATATCTAACCGTTTATAGTAGAAACTTGAAATTTTGTACACACACTCCCCTCAATGAGTAGAGAAAATGCTTTTTTTAAATTCACCTCCAAAATAGGGTTTTAGTGGGAGGTTCAATTTTCAATGTAAGCTTATGCTAAATTGGTCACTAGTTTGTGCCTGCTTGTTTTTTGAAAATTCAGACATTTTTTAGTGATCACAGCTGAACTTTTTAATTTTTGAGATGAGGAATATTCATTATTATACACGGATTTACTCTGACTAGTGTCCTCATCTTGGTTGTTATAGTAACAATGTTTTGGCCATTTACTTGCTTGCCTGCCTTTCGTTACACTTTGAAAAAGATCACACACAATCTCTGCCATACAGCCTGTAATATTTATATATGTATGTTTTAATATCAATAAACATGCCGAAGTGGAAGCTACCCAACAGGCCCGCAAGTGGGAGCTGGGAAGAGCCTCTTTGTCCACCGGCTATCGACCTGAATACATTGTGTCTTTGTTTCTCCCTTCTTGTCTAAACACAGCTAAATAATTACTTACTTGAAGATAAACTTTGATATTCCTCTGTCGTTGCCATCGATATGAGTACCATCCACACAACGGAAGATAAACTGGTTTCTTATACTCTGAAAGAATAGTGGTTCATGAAAGAGATAGTTGGTTCCTGCAAAAAGTGAAAAAAGGAATTCAAAATGCCAGACATGATAAACAAAAGGATGACATAAATCTCTATTTTATGCTTGTAATTCTATTATATAAAAGTCGATGCCACTTTATTTGTTTGTTGGTTTCTGTCACGCTAAAGCAAACAGAAATAGAGGAAGGGGGTAAAGCAAAGCTGTATCTGTGTGTTCGTGTACGCTAAAGCACACAGATATGTGTTTGCATCTACATCACTACTACTGCTGCTGATGTCTTCATAGTAGGACAGAAAACAAATATAGGTATTTCTGATTTTTCATGAATAAAACTGATGTTTTTCTCATATTAAAAAAAATTTGTTTTTTTACCCAATTCTGTTGCCTTATTTGTTAAGATTATTAAAAAACAGAAAATATGAAGTGTCGTGCATTTTTGTTTACTAATACATTATATTAAAATATATATTTGAATAATTTATCCATACGTAAATAATCCTTTTATTTTTACGGTTACTATACTAGTTCATAATAAATATATGATGCAAGTGATATTTTTCTGCATCTTCTTACCTGGGTAAAGTCCAATAAGGGTATGTTTGGGGACAGTTCCTTTTGTTACAAACACACCTGTCCCCCCTCCAGCCAACTTACTCACTTTACGCTCAACAGAGAACCCCAAAAGTTGATGTACGTTTTGTAGATTCTGTAAATAGTCCTGCTGACTAGAGATGAGACTGTCAGTGGATAACTCATCTATCGTGCTTTTAGGTGGCCCATCAGCAGGTATAGAGTGCTGTGATTTGTGTAGACATTCACATAATTGAAGAAGACTCTGTCGGATAGCCGCAGCGTCAATGACGATATCGGACTCTTCACTGTCAGCATATCTTTTAGTTCTGAAAGCAGAAAATTTACATTCATTTATGGGATCTTGTTTATTGATTCATAACTCTGATTTTTGCAAAGTATGACAACTTAACCGTTAAAAATGGATTGCATCATAAGGACTGATTTGACCGATCACCGCTAAAGAAGCTCACATTTTTTTTACTTTAATACTAAGCTAACATGGCAATGGCTGTTTGAGTTTTAGTAAAAAACGATTTTTTTATTAAATCAAGTATTGTAAGCCATTTTTATTAATTTTTGACTGCTATTTACCCTCATCTTAATTTTTAGTAGTTTTTAAAAAAAATCACAATGTGTAAAATGGTTTAATGAATAATAATAGCTTTTTTTACTAAAACCAAGTTGAATTGTAATTAAAAAAACAACTAAAAGTTAAGATGAAGGTAAATAGTAGTTAAAAATTAATAAAAATGGTTTACAATATTTTGTCTAACTAAAAATTAAATAATAAAATAATCGATTGCTTTTTTTTTTACTAAAACCAAAACAATAACACTGCCGTGTTGGCCTTTCTGAAATTGTGATTAGTTTTTAAAAGTTTTTGACATATTTTAAAATTTGGTTGCCTTATTTTTTAATTTGTTTGCCCTAGTTTTTAATTTGTTTGGTGTATTTTTAAATTCGGTTGCCATATTTTTTAATTTGGTTGAGGTAGTTTTTAATTTGCTTGGTGGATTTTTAAATTTGGTTGCACTTGGGAATTTTATAAGGCGGTGCAAAGCTGTTTTATGCCCTTCCCCTTACACATACAATGCACAAACACCCTTGTCCTTTAGTCATCCCATTTTCATCTCTTATAACACTTTTAGCACACCATATTCGCTTGCCGGTAAGTATTTGAGTCAACCTATTTTATTAATTGACATATAGTATCGACTTGGAAGTTTAAGCCTTGGGCCCCCGCGACCCGGTGTGATGCACCGGCTACCCCCCCCCTCTCAGAGGCCCTGCCACTCTTCCAGCCATAATAAATAAAAAAAGTAATCCAATACCTTCTCTAATAAATAGGTATGAAGAAAATGGGCAAAAATTTCAGACCCGTGAGAAATTAAAAAATCTGGCAAAACCAGAATATTATTTGATTTTAATAAAATTTTTGATATTTATTTATTAAAGGACGAATTTTAAAAAAATAATTTTCCATTCCAAATTTCAAAGAAGAACAATTTTTTTTTTGTATGATTCCTGCCCCACCTTTTATTAATTTGATGATTTATTTATTTTATATAATCATGCTTCTGTTGATTTTTACAGATATATTCCTCGAGATAATAATCACGTTTTCCCTTTTTTAGAATAATATCCAGGCACTGCTGGAACGGAATTCTTACTTTGAGAATAACAAAACAGTAAAATTAGGTAAAATAATTTTCTTTTCAGCAAATTTTTAGTTTTATTTAATTAATTATAATTCATGTTTTTGATGTGTGAAAAATTTTTTTTTTCCAACAATATTACTTAAAAAAAACATTTTTCATCATTTTGATTTATTCTGATAATTTTTAAATGTATATTTCTTATTCTTTCTATATCGTGGTTCAACTGAAACTTATATAAAAATAATATAACAATATGAATAATTAAATATAGTGAAATGATTAAAAAAAGAATTTAGCGGCTGTATTTTTCATATATTTTATTCTGTTGACGCTATTTCAATTTATGGTAGCTGCAGATGACAACATACCTTTTTTTGCATGGTGTAGCTGTTGTGCATTTTAATCTTGTTTATTTTTTCCACTCAAATATATGTGTACTGCATTGTCTACCATACATTTTTTTTAAAAATCAGGTGTAGCTTATATGCTTGAAATTTTTTCCATTTTTGTTCTATCTAAGTATTCATTCACATTACAACTTCATGAGGAAGACTCTTAAATTTACATCCGTACAAAAATTATTTTCCTAATCCTCACGTAAGAGAAAAATAATCTAAAACAGTGATTCTGAACATGGGGTGCATGCCCTACATATATTGTGTGTGTGTGTGTGTGGGGGGGTATCAAGATGCATCGTTTGAAAACTGAACAGTATTATTTGCAGCAACAGAAATTTAAATAAAAATAGCGTCGGACTTACCTCCTTTGGATTTGAAAACTCTAGCATCAGAAATAAAAGATTCATCAATATTATAACAATAATACGTTATGAAAATTGATATTTGAGTCCAACACACTCACAGAAGTAGGAAAAAATGTCCTTACGGTTTAAAAATGTGTAATTAGAATATGAGGCCAGGTAAACAAATGTGCGGTGATATTATATTCTTTAATTTTTGGATGCCGTAAAAAACAAAATACAAAAGTTAAGCTTTAAAAATGTGTGATTAGAATACGAAACCAGGTAAAGAAATCCAAGGGAGGTAATTAGGTCTCAAATTTGTTTGGGACGCTACGGACACCTCAGTTTTTTTTTCATGAAATTTCGTCGACATAATTAAATTCATTTTCCTAAAAGGATGCTTATAAAGTTTAGTAAATAAATGTAAACAACTAAACCAAACGAAACCATGACAGACTCAAAACTTTAGTAAACACATATCGTATTTCTCGGCCTCAAGGACGCACCACTATTTTTACTTTTTGAAAAACAGAATTCAAAAAAGAATAGGCCTATGAAAGTAATCTCCAAACTGTATGACGTAATTTTGGAGGAAAATACAGTAGTTTCTATAAAAAAAACTAAAAAAATAGTCAACTTAGTACTAAGTAGTAGTGAAAGTAAAGTGAGTATCCTATTCATAAAATTCGACCTTTTTCTTTGCATTTTTAGTTTACTTTACCTTTGAGCCCAGTTAATGGCTAGCCAAGGCACAAAACGATGACGATATTGTCGCCAGTGGCGAGTCATAAAATTCGGCATTCTTCTGACCCCTACCAAGGGGACAGGGGGTGGAATCGTGTCCCCCCCAAAACACGTTGTGCTTGTTGACCGCTAGAAGAGGCAGATCACCCTCATGTGTTCGTTAAATGGTCGACAGGAAGCCAGCGTTGTAGAGACGTGTTAACAACTGAGATTCAATTGAGCATGCGCAGTGTGACTTTAAACAGCTCCGTCTGTCTTGTTCAAACGAGGTTCGCTTCTAAAAAGTGGAAAATAAAAAATGAAAACATCGCGAAAAAGAGATAAAACTGACCTTAATGGGAACATCAAGAGGTTAACGAAGAAACTTAAGACAGGGTAAGGCTTCTCTTATTGTCATAAATGTGTAAAATTAAATGTTTTCGCTTATGTTTTGATCCTAGCTCCGATGTTCAAATAATGTGTCATTACTTTTTCTTTTCCTCTATTCTTGTTCACGTGTTCAAAAAAAATAAAACAATTTTAAGAAATTAAATTCTTTTAAAAATACTTTACTCGCCTTTATATTTTAGTATTTATATATTCTAGTATTAAAATTATCTGTGGTTTGCTGACAAGTTTAAAAAAGGTTCTAATTTGTTATAGTAAAAATATGATGATGTCATATGTTTTTGTTGGTGGTCAGCCAATTCGGACGCAAATATTTCTACCCCGGACATTTCGGTCGCGTTTTGTTTTTAAAGGCGAAAATGACTAACAAGATGGGATTTAAAATGAAGAAATAGAATAAAAAATATATAAATCTAATGCAATTTACAATAATAATGTGAAAATTATGAAGACATTTATTAGTTGAGAATCTATATTTGCCCGGCGCCGGTGTGAGCGACGGTCATATATAGGGTCTCAACTAATAAATGTCTTTATAATTATCACATTCTGTCGGATATAAACATTATCCATCATTTGATTTCAATAATAATAATTTAAGTTAATTCATGAGTTTGTTGTTTAGTGTTTTATAAATCTTTTTTTTCAACTTTTTATAGCTAATTTTCTGTTTATTTTCTTAATGTTATTTAAGCTTATTTGATTTACTTAAAATGTTTTGCGTTTAGAATCTTACTGGGTCGAATACTTGATAAAAAAAAATAGAACAATATTTTTTAAATAGGATATACCACAGACTTTTTGACAACAATAATCAATGAGTAAAAAGTTAACGTAAAAATTTGCATCAGGAATTTTGACAATCCTTTGTTCTAAGTGCGAATTCTAACAACCATTGGCGAAATCGCAAAATAGATAAAAACAAACGCAGATAGAGGACAGAGTTGATTGCAACTGAATTGATCAAACATTAAAAATAATTATTGATTCAATATTTGTGTTATTTTGTGTATCCGTAGTCGATTTCGTCAGTAATCTTTATAGTTACTTCCCCTGCATCGTAACTATTTGTGAGCTGATTTTCTCAGTTTTTAGTGACAATGGTGGAGGTATGTGGTCCTTGAGTCCTTTCTAGTTCATTTCTATGGTTTTGGAGACCGTCAACCACAACTGTCAACATAGGTTTCTTCAGTTTTTAAGTTGGTCTGGCTGGCACCAATGGAGCTAGAGGACTGAAAATTTCAACATTTACTCCTTATTATGTATAAAAAAAACGTTTTTTGTTTTTTGAAAATTCCTTTCCCCTTTCTAGTAGGGGGGGTTCAGTTTGCAATGTAAGTTTATGCTAAATTGGTCCCTTAGTTTGTGCCCAGTATTCATGCCTGTTTTTTGAAAATACAGACTGTTTTAGTGATCATTGCCCAACAAAATGCTAGAGAAGTAACTGATTCATTGATCACCTCTTTTGCTAATTTTTTAATTGATCATCCCTAACGTGGCATGGTCACAGGACGGTTTCTATTACTAACCAGACCTATTTTTTTATTTTATTTTTTTATTTTATTTTTTACTAATTGATTCTTGTTTATTTTGTTTTTCTCAGAGTGTTTCTGGAAACTCAAGAAGTTGCCATTGACGTCCTTGACATTTTGATTGGAATTGTTACTCAGAAAGAATGGAACGATGCCAAGTAAGTCGCCTTTTTTTTTTTTTTTTTTTAAGGGTGCATCAGTTCTCCAAGAAGAAATGTTTTTTGTTTTTTTTTTTCTTTCTTTCACTTTTAGGTGCTTTCAATCTGTAAAATAAAGTGCTTATGGGGATGAAAGTTCTCAGCTAAGAAGAAGGAAGGAATGCATTTTAAAGTGTTTGTATTCTACTTAGTAAAAGTGTAGTATGTTAAAGATATTAGGAAAGCTGTATGAATGCGTACGTACATAATCAGGGATGAAAGGCGCGTCTTGGGTGGAACCGTCATATTTGTCGAAAGGACAAATCTGACTGAACAAAGATGAAGAATAGATCGGTCTTATAGTAAGAGGTGAGTGGTGGTGTATGGCTGGTCAAAATTGAGGTGTGTTGAATTGGGTATCGTCAAGAGTTCCAAGATGGAATATGAAGTGACAAGAAACATGATTTTGCCAGACTTCTTGTCAAAATTGGTCATCTAAAAGACTATAGATAAAATATGGATTGTTCCAAAGGAAAATGAGTCAAGTGGATTCCACTCGCTAACCATATGCATGAGTGCAAAATAGGTATGAGTCCTTACAAATCTATTAGACACCAGAAACATCTGGAAATTTAAGAATTCAGCAATACTGTCATGTTATTTTATAAACACTCTCCCATTGAGTTGCTCAGGCAGCAATGAGACACCATTGAGTGAGCTTGTATACTGTGTGACTGTCGCATTTACAATGACTGGGCCTGCCCATTCTTCACATCTCGTGCAGGTTTTTTTTTGTGCAAAACATTGCATCACCCAGGTGTGTGAGCCCCTGCCCCAAACAGTCCAGATTTTGTTCCCTCGCTTTCTAGCTTTGATACCGAAAGAACTTTGCAGATTGTTTAGAAAAGTGGAAGGTAGGCTGAGGTAAGTGTGTGAGGTCCCAGTGGGAGTACTTTGAAGCGGACTAAGGTGCCCTTGCCAGACTTCTTTCTTTTCTTTTTTTTCTCTAATTAATATCAAATAGCTGGATATCTTCTGGACTAACCTCATAGGATAATACTTAATAGGTATGGACAAAAATTTCAGCGTGAAATTGACACATGAGAAATTTATAAATCTGGCAAAAATTATTCAGCTTTAATAAAATTTTCGATACTTAAAGGACAAATTTTAAAAAAATAATTTTCCATTCCAAATTTCAGGGGAGAATTTTTTTCATAGGATTCCTACTGCACCTTTTATTTATTTAATGATTGATTTTATTTATATATTCATGTTTCTATTAATTTTTTACACATTTTACAGATATATCCCTCAAGATATCAATGTTTTCCTTTTTTAGAAT
>VCCN01001590.1:3383775-3398642 GCA_006491835.1 Architeuthis dux
AGAGTAATAAAAATGGGATTAAGGAGAAATAATAATAAAAAACTAATAAAATCATAACAAGATAATAATAAAAATAAAATAATAAACTAACAATGAAAATAAAAAAATTACAATGAAAATAAAAAAATAATAAAATAATAAAAAACTAACATTAAAATAAAACTAATAATAAAATGATAAAAAACTTTTAATAAAAACATTATTTCAATTAGATATTTCTGAGCAAGAGACACATTTTTCAGAACTTTAAAAAAAATATTTCTATGAATAATATGAACTTTATAAAAGCTTTTTATCTAATGTCCTATTTAAAAAAATGAAATGAATCTTACAGGAAAAGATATTATCAGTGACATTTTCATTCAAACGTTCAAAATGAAATAACATGGATTAAAAATGAAATTTTCATTGATGTAAAAAGTTTTTTAAACAAATTAAATATTATTTGAACACAATAATTGAGTGGTTTAAGTAAACAATTTTCAAACAGGAAAATATTTTCATTTAAATTTCAAAACTTTAAAAAGAATGAAGAATTCTCAATTTGGTTGGATAATTTTTTTTAGCCAAGTAAAAATATATTTTTTATGAATGAAATTTTGAAAACATTTCATAAGATTAAAAATATATTGTAAATATTAATTTTTCAAAAAATGAAGAATTCTCAATTGGGTTGGATATTTTTTTTTTAGCCAAGCAAAAATAAAAATATCTCTTAAATATTAATTTTTCACCTTGAAATTTTATGTATGTACCGCTTACTATTAAATCGCGTATATTTTCCATTTAATATTTATTTTTCAAATTAGAGAGTAAATATGTGTACATACTTGTAAAATCAATTTATACTATTCATTTTTTTAAAAGTATTTTTTTAATATTGCCTTTAAAGTTGTTTTTTCTCCATAAATCTACTTTTTCTACCGACTGCAGAGTAGAGACAATACATTTATTCAAGTGTAAAATCACCAAAGCATGTGGATTGATTTTTCTAAGAAATTATTTACCAGCATTATTTTTCCACTTCTATGGATTATCAATCTTCTTAGTATTAAAAAGAAATTGAGCGAGTTAGTTGGGTCAGTACATTTACATATTTGTAAAATCTTCGTCATCTAAATTGTAATCCATCCATAATAATACTGGCCATAAGTAGAATTTAAAAACATGTAGCCTGGTCAAAATATATATTTTAATTTGCGATCCGAAGTGGTCAGTCTTGCGTAAAAATGGATTATTCACAGCAACCCCCACCGGCACAGGATTTCCCAGTCACCCTAAAAAGTATATAATGTCCAGTTCGGGGGGGGGGGGGTTAAGTCGTCACCCAGGCTGCACCTCCCCATTGTACTTAAAGGGGTAAGGGTCAGGTCATTTGCCTGATGCCTGAAGCGTGTCAAAAAGGGAGGTGTCGAGGGAAAGTCGCCCTAAAAAGTATATAATGTCCAGTTCCGGGGTGGGGGGTTTAAGTCGTCCCACAGACTGCACCTCCCCATTGTACTTAAAGGGGTAAGGGTCAGGTTAATTGCCTGATGCCTGAAGCGTGCCAAAAAAGGAAGTGTCGAGGGAACTGGACAGTTTCTTGAACCACCAACCCATGAGCGAGTATCCCAACCCAACACCAACACCCGACCTTTGTGTCACATTTCACCTTCGTGGGGAGGTGGAGAAATATACCCCACAATTGTTATCAAAGAAAACACGATTATTATTATGAATGAATAAAACAAAACATTTATTTACTTTTAAAAGTCATTCAGTTTTTCGGAGAGTTAAACGCATTCTTTCTTGGGATCACTTGAATGAAGGGGAAGGCGGTTTTCGGAACAACAAAATTAACAGGGAATTTAATTGGCCGAAAAATTCTTTGAAAAAAAACAACAAACCATTATTTATTTAAGGAAATCCAAATAAAAACTGATTTTTAAAAAAAAATAAAGTGTATAAAAGAAAAAAAAAACGGGGAGAAATTATACAGACCGGTATGAGTTCTAAGATGTGCTTGTAAGGATTTTTCTCTTGGAAAAACTCTTCGACAAAGTTGGCATCGAATTTGACTAGCAGACGAAGATCCTTGCAAAATCAGAGAAGTGATACTGTCCGCCCTAGGACGTCCTCTACGGACATTAATATCTTCACCATCATCTGTATCATGGACAGATTTTCTAGACTGGACATGATTATTGCTGTTTTTGTCAGGAGGGTCCAGACTAAACTTAAAAGAAATTTGTTGTTGGTCATCTTGTACTTGACCATAATGGTCACCCCCCGGGGGCAAAGCCACACCCCAAGGGACCAAAATAAATCCTCTAGTTAATTCAGGCATTTTGCTAGTGTCCAGTTTAGTACAAGATGCAGGACACTGCATAGTTTCCCATTTAATACAAAATCGTGCGAGTTCTGTCCGCACTTGGTCCTCCTAAAAATAAAAACATGTTCGGACATGTCCAATCTCTCTTTTAGCTTAAGCAGACGCTTTTCACATGGCAACCACAATAGTCAGTATTTCCCGCGATAACGGAATCATGGGTAGAACCGAAAAATAATAACATCCAATTTTTTTTTATCAAGCCGATATGTCACTTTATTTTATATAAAAATATATTACCCTAAATAAACCATAAAAAAATATTGACTCAATTCAATTAATTTTGACAAAGTCGAAAGTAGTAATTGAGCACTTCCCGCCATATTCGTTACCTTATATGGGTAGTGACGTCAGGTATCCCATGATGCACTGCCAGTGTCTGGGCTGACACGCCATTTTGTACAGCGGTAAGCAGGAGTGGGAAGCCGTCAGGTTTGGAATCCATTGACATCCTCTACGAACGGAGGAACGATGGAGAACCAATACGGCATAGTTGTTTCCAACAAGTATGCGCTTTTCCTTAACGAAAATGATGATCCGATGGACATCATTCGTCAGCAGGCCGAAGCCAAAGTAAAAAAGAAAGACACTGTTAAAAAAGAAGTTGACAAGACAAAAACAGCAAAGCTAAAATCTTCTAACAAGAAGTCAGTTGCTCCCAGCCAGCAAGAACCCAAGTCCAAAACCCCAGAACAATCTTCTCAACGGAGAGATGGTAAATGCACTTTTTGCGTATTAATTTTTAGATTGTTGCACAGTTTTTGTAAAAAAGAAAATAAGCTAAAATAATCGAACGTATGTTAAAAGGCAGACCTGGTCGGCCATGATAGCTTCCACATGGTGCGTCTCATCTTTTTACTTCATCTCGTCTTTCTTTTTGTTCCCTTCATGTCATTCGATATTTATATCTCTTTTCACAGTCTTTAACCTGAGATAACATTCTTGCCTGCATTCAGTGCCCTCGTTTTCCCTATAAGGACCCCCAGATCTTTGCTTTATTTTTTATTTAAAACTGGTTGCACGAGGTTTAGGGGTGAAATAACCTGTCTATATATGTCTGTCTCTCCATGACTGGTGATCATGAGGTGAAGGTCACTACTGGCCATTTAAATAACTTAATAACCACTGGTCAGTAACTTTTGCACTGTTAATTCTACGATCTTAATGTCCTGCCTTTATTTGTCGTTATTTAATAATGTGTTGGGTAGAATAAGCAGTTCTTTTGTGATTATTCTGGGTGTTTTGTGGCTGTAGTGGTTAGGCATCGTTTTAGTCAGCCCTGCCCTGGACCAACATGGCGGCTGGCATAAGACGAGAAATCTATTAGTTCTATGCATTTCTCTTTCGTCCTTTTTTAACCAGGACTCCAGTTTTTAAAGCAAATCTGCTGTAATCTATGATTAAAAATGGCTTCAGTGCATTCTTCTAGCCTAGAATCAATCTTTTGTTTAATGCCCAGGTGGATAAAATCGTTAATTGAGAGGGGGGGGGACAAAATACCCCATAGTAGAAAAAAAGGTCTATTAAAATAGCTTCATTTTTCTACTCGTGTGTAGAGTCACGTGTGGATTGCGAGTTGAATAAAAATATCAAATCTCCCATTATTTTTAATTTCTTTTAAATCCTTGTGCAAATCTTCATAACCGTATTTTTTTAATTTGGTCTTATAATCCGCAATACTTTTTGTTCTTGTTCCCACACATGGATATATTCTGAGCAAAGTCTATCTCTACTAAAATTAAATTACTTGTGTGTTATTGTAAGTTGAATATTATGAATAAAAATGTAAAATCGTCCAATATTTCTTGTCCGTTGTAAATATTTATTATTGCTTAATAAAACTTTAGTACTTTTCTATTTTGTGTTATAATCCATGATACTTTTGTTCTTGTCCCCCCCCCCCACATGGATATATTCTGAGCATAAAAAATAAATAAAATCCCTCATAACTCATGTCAGTTACTTATATAATCTTTTCTAAATTAAAGTATTTTTTTTTTGTTCAAGACCTTTGTCAGGTTAATTTTAATTTTTTTATTTTTAAATCTTGATTTTGTACATGGATATATTTCAAGTATCTAAAAAAATTTTTTTTGAAAAATCGATCTCCCAACTGATCAATTACTTAAATGTTTTTTTTTCTCTAGATTTCCTCGTGTTTGAAACTTCTAAGGTTGAATTTTCGAAATCGAAACGAAAAAAGACTTGATTACTCATGCCTCCATTTGATTCCCATCTCTTTAACGAAGTTACTTGATCAAAAGTTTCTAATGACTTTGGATGTATTTATAACTAAATATTAAGTTTGTTTGATTAGAAGTTAATATAATTTATAAGTTTAATGCTCCTCGTGGAGTGCTCCATGTGCTTCCCACCTCGACTGGTTGGGGGTGGGGGATACCTGTTGTCTTTGTCCCTCTCTTTCTCTACCTGTCCACTTACAGAGATGTGAAAATGTGCGCCTTCGTCGGACATATTGCTTCTTCGTTTACCTGAAGCGCTTCTTCTTCTCTTTGTATCTAATCTATGATATAAGTTTATAGAAATTGTCCCGTTTGTCATTTTTCTGAATGAATGACAACTCTAGAGAAAGACTGTCCCAAAAGGCAGTCATGACCGTCCCCGTCCATGTGCGCCGCCATCGCCGTCGCCATGTTTTCTTCATTTCGGGCTGTGCAGTCGCCATTTTAATTCTCATTCTTTTCTCACGCTGCCCGCCACCCAACCCCCCCACCAATAAGTTACGCACCCTAATACCCGCCCCCCCATTATCTATTCATTATTTATTACCTTTTTATATATTGATATTATTCAATCCTTTAAGGTTCAGTTGACTTTAATTATCAATGTTAATCTCCTTGATATTATTCAATAAAAGTGCTTGTACAAGTGATCTCATAAGAAGCGTACTTTGCTATTTTTACTTATAAATGTCTTATCTTGACACATTGTATTCAAGTGACGACGGCCTGATTTCTTATCGTTGTATCGTTTATTCCTTTTACTTTAAAAAAAAAATTTTTTTTTCTTTTTATAAACCTTGACTTGATGGCTTGAAACGTGACTTAAATCCTTGAAGGTCTTCACATTTTAATCTACTCTACTGTTTTGTTTTTTACTCCTTTTTCGATCAGCTTAATTTTAGAATAAATTTTTTTAAACTTTGTTGCTTTTTAAAATGTTATTGTCTTAAAAAAAACCCACCTTAATTGACTAAATCTGATTGTAAGTAGACTTGTTTTCCTCACCAGCTGTGGAGAACACTCGGAGAGAAGGTGCCCCACCACGTGGTCAGGGCAGAGGACGAGGGAGAGGAGGCTTTCGGTCTACCCGAGAACCTGAATCCCGGGATTCCAATGAATTTGGCGAAAATGAAACAGATCGGCGACCTCCACGGCGAAGAGAGGAATTCTCTTCAGAATACCGGTAAGAAATCCGAATATTCCATTCTTAAATTATTTAGTTTGGTTAATTTAAAAAAAAAAAAAAAAAATTATTTTTTCTTATCTAAATATACGTTTATTTTCTTCAGAGAAAGGTCCGAAGGTTTTGGCCGTTCTGGAGGCTTTGGTCGCTCTGACAGTGGTTTTGGCAAATCTGAAGGCGGTGGTGGAGGTGGAAGTGGCGGCGGCGGCGGTTTTGGCGGACGTTCAGAAGGATTGGGATTCAATCGCAATTCTGAAGAAGGCAGTTTTGGCCGCTCCGAAGGCTTCCGAGGAAGAGGTCCACGCCGAGGTGGACGAGGCGGAAGAGGTGGCCGTGGCGGCCCTGGTGGTCAAGGTTTCGGAGACCGAGGAGGAAAAAGGGAATTTGAACGACATAGTGGCAGCGATAAAACGTGAGCATCGCCAATCCATTTTTATTTGTTTTCAATATTCTATGAAACTTCTAAGCATTCAACTCTTATCCAAATAATGCGGTCCTTCCGACAAAGTCTATTGCTTTGTTTTTTGCATTTCATATCCCAATGACTGATACTGAATTACCTAACCGTAGTAGGTATTACAGGAATGTTGGAATATGAGATGTGAAAACTAAGCAATACTACTAGCTCTGTAGGAGGGACCGCACTACTTTCACCTTCAGCTCATTGGTTAAACACTTGCTCACTTATACATCCATCAACTTTTTCTGTAATCTGGTTATTCACTAAATTACATAAACGCTCGCTTTGCAGATTGTAGGAAAAAGATTTTTAGCTCATTTCTTTAGAAACTAGACTGAATGCCTGATAGTGTTTTGATTTGTTTTTTTAAGGTGACATTTGTAAATTTTAGTTTGTTTTTGTTTATTTCCTCTGAAAAATATTCAGACTCCTTAGAATAGTCATTCTTCTCTCTAAACGATAGTCCCCCACGCAGACCGTTTAGCTGAAAAAGCAGTCACAAAAAACGCATCCCTCTTTCTTTTTAGTTTATATTGTAAATCACCCCCACTATGGGGGGGGGGGGTCAAAAATTAATTTGCTACATCTTCCCCAGGGTCGCATTGGTACACACTGGAGATTTCATGGAATTGTTCTTTGCTGTAGGTTATCACCTACATATGACAGACTTTTGGTGAATTATAACATTAGTTGCTCAACTGATCCACTGGATTTTTTATTTTGTTTGAGATGTGTAAATTCTTCAAATGGCATTTATGATTATTGAATAGGGCAGAATAACATTTATATTGAGGCAAAATAAATCCTGATCGTGTTCTATGTTGTAGTTAACTAGTAGATATTGGAAGGAATATTTGCTTTAAGTGAATGACCTTCATTTTTTCCGGACATTTAAGAATTTTTTTTTTTTCTAATTACTATGTATCTATAATGTTAAACTGGACCCTTATTGTGTCCATCCTCAACCCTAAACAGTTCAATGGTATAAACAATTGAAAGCAAACTTCCATGTAGAATCCATGATGGTAAGAAAGGAACTATCTGAATAATTCACTGCCAATGTTTCATGAAGATGGCCACAAATCAGGGTCCGGTTTAGTATTATACTTGGTAAATGTAACTCCTGCTTCAGAGCAAAAATCTTGAAATGAAAGGTTTTTTTGGTTTTTTTGTTGATGGAAAATTTCTGGAGGCAGTGAAGGTCATATTCATTCAAAGAACAAAATACTTTTCCTACAAAAATACTCAGTTTTACTAAAAACCAATCCTGATCCAAACAGATTCCACTACCAATTGGGTATTTAGCAACGTAAATCCTTTGTTGCTAAATACCTGATAGGTAGTGGAACCTGTGCTAATTAATCTTCTGTCAATAGATAAGTGAATGAAAGCGTTCATGTAAGTTACTCTTACTGTTATTTGATGGCATACAAGGACCCCCACCCCCTATCTCAGCAGGTTTATATGGAGAGAAAAATGCATTTCTCAACCAGATTTTAAGCTTATGTGGGCCCAGACAATTAAGGTTACATTTACTTCTTTTTTTAATTTTTTTTTTTTTAAATTTTATCTTTTATTTATAAATGTTCCAAAAGGTTGGGAATGAGGGTCTTTATAATGCTGTTGAATTACGGTGTAAATCTTTACTTCTTCTGTTGGTATGTGTGCTGTCTAATGCGCAGCCGTGGGTATTTCTATTTGTAGTGGAGTGAAGGCAGTGGACAAGAGGGAAGGTGGTGGCTCCCACAATTGGGGAACAGTAAAAGATGACATGGAGTAAGTATTATGGCTGGCAACTAACTTTTCAATTGGCTTCCCTACCCCCACTTACTCACTCACTTCCTCTTTAGCTTTTATTACAACTCCTCCTCACATTATTACCCACTAACCTCCTTGTCCTGTCTGCACGCCTCCACCCCATTTTCTCGATTTTTCTGCCACTCTGCATTACCCGGGTTTATCTTGACAGCGATAATGAGTGTTCGATTCTTTTGCAGAGAGCAAATGAAGGAAACTGAGAATCCTGATTGGAGTACCCAAGTTGAAGATGCTGAAAACCAAGATCCAAAGTAAGTCTTTTTTGTTTTGTCTAATTTTTGTCTTATTTCTGAGACGAGGAAATCCTATGCATTATTAATCACTGATTTGTTCTTGGTTGTGTTTGTTAATGTGTAGCCAATTGTCTTTTCAGTGAGACTGCCGTGGAAACTAGTGAGGCCAACCCTGAAGTGCCTGAGGAGGAAGCTGTTGTCAAACAAATGACGCTTGACGAGTGGAAGGCACAGGAGAAAAAGGTTCGCGTCAAACAGGAGTTCAATATCCGCAAGCCTAACGAAGGAGTTGACGAGACCCAATGGAAGAAGACGTACGTTTTGAAGAAGGCCCGTGAGAGTGAAAATGATGAGGAGGATGATGAAGAGGAAGATGAAGACGAGGTAAAAAACAAAACTCTCTCTAAACTTGCCCCTTTCTTTTTCTTTAATGTTTTTATTCACCAGTTGACAAATGGGAGAAGTCTAGGTTTCAGTATCTTGGAATATTATTGCAGTGCATGTTGTTTCCAATTTTTGCAGAATGAAATTTTCTGGAAACTTTCTCCTCTGCTCTTCTGCATTCTTCTAAATCAGTGGTTTCAAAACCCAGGATTGTTTGGAAAGAAATTGAAGACCTGCAAAGTAAATAATCAATGCAAATTTATTTACATTACAATTTCGGGATATATAGTGTCCTTAACTCTAAAACAGGAAAATAGTTGTGAATCAAAATGCATCAATAATTGTATGGAAACTCCTAATGTATTCCAGTTTGTTCACATCCAATACTTTATTACTGATTTAAAGTGAAATTTATTGGGGAAAAAACTGAAGAGATGCTAAAATTTATTGGAAACTGAATAGACACAAATAATGCTTGCCAGGTTGACAAAATTGTTGGGTTCACAACCCAAAAAGATTAGGGTAAACACTGTTCTAAATTGATTGAGAAATGTGTTAAAGTGGAAGCTGCTCTTTCAAAATAGCATCTGAAAATTTTTTTTTTCTCTTTCCTTTATTTCTTTGAGCAATGGAATAGTGACAAATAGTGTTTGTTTTCATTTTGGCTGTAATTTTTTACTTTAATAAATTTGTTTTTGTTTGCAGGGTTATGAAGATGAACCACGTCGTGGCAAGAACATCCTTCATAACATCAAGATTACTTTCAATGATTCTCCCCGTCGTGGACGCGGAGGTGGTCGCCGTGGGCGTGGAGGCAGCGGAGGTGAAGGCAGAGGTGGCGGTGGCGGCAACAGTGAAGGCTCTGGAGGTCGTGGTGGCCGCGAGGGTGGTGGTGGCCGCGGAGGATCCCGTGGTGTCAGCCAGCGGGCAGACAAGAAAGGACCCCGCGAATCAGCTCCATGCATGGATGATGAAAATGACTTTCCTCGCCTTGTCCATACTGCGGCATGATTGTCGTCATCAGGAGCCAAATCTTGTTGGATTTTGCCAGGAAAACACTGAACGTTTGTACTTCAAGAAACAAAACACAAAAAGCAAAAATGTTGATAGAAAACTGTTGAGCCAGGATTTCCAGCAAGCAACAAGTCTTTTTCTATGCGGTTTCATTACCAAAATTTTTCACTTGAAATCAGTACTGCATGAAGTTGGGTCTGGCAGCAGCTCTTTTCTCCTTCCTCCTCCTTCCTCCTTGAACAGTCTACACAGCCCCCCCCTCTCTCCTTTATCCTCCTCTTCTTTCTTCTTCTCCCATCTTGTCAGCCGCTGCTGATGATGACTTGTGACTCTGAAGCTTCAAGGATACTACTATAACTACTATTACTATTTCTTCTGACTGTTTTTACACAGTGGTGCCCTGAAAGATGGACTGCTTATTTTGTGAATATTTATTACTCCTTTGAGAGGAAATTGCCCTCCTCTTTTTAGTGGTGGTGATGATGACCATTGCTACTAGAGTAAAATTGGAAGTGTAAAATTCCATCCCTCATCTGTGGAGGGAGGAGATAGTAGAACTACCTATTTTCAATTTCCATCATTAAAGAGTAATGTCTAAGTGTGTGTTCTGATTTCCATCACTTCCCCTGTTGTTGCTGCTGTTGTTGGGAAGGAAGGGACTGTTCATGCAGCAACAGCAGGGTTGCCAGATTTGGCCAGAAGGGAAGATAACCCAGGCTTTATCTCGGAGACTTAAAAACCAGTAGTGCATTGGAGTATCGGCAAATTTGGAAATTGTGCGAGTCTAGAGGCCTCTTGGAGCAGGCCTGCCTTAAGACGTTGGTATTGAACCTCCTAACTCCAGACTCTCTCCATTTACAAATTCAACACTATTCCAATGCCTGTGTTGGGTAAGTCTCTGGGATAAAGCTTTGATTATCTCCCCTTCTGGCAACCCTGAGCAACAGCGGCAGCAGCAATTTACGAGGGCATCTGTCCAAAAAAAAAAAAAATTCAATTTTCCCACCCTGCCCTATCCTTCCCTTTAAAATGACTCCTGCCGACTATTTTCCATTGGTAGCAGCAGCAGCAACAGCATGTGATAATTTTTGTATTTTTCAAATTTTTTTGTATTTGTGAGGACAGCTAGCCTCAAATTCTTTGTCTTTCTTGAGCCCCGCCCCCACCTTGTCCCTCTCCATCCCCCCAAAATTCGTTCAATGTGCCACTTGTGTATGTAATGTATGTATGTCCTGCTCTGCCCAGCCCCCCCTCTTAGCTCTGTCCTCCTCCTCCTCTTCCTCCAGCCTTGTTGTCACCGCGTTTGTCGTCTGCTGTTGCCGCCGGATCTCACTGACCTCTGCAGCTGTCGTCATGTACAAACTCCAGATTAAAAACAAACAATTACGTCATTTGGTTCTTTTATTTATTTTTTAAAGTTTTTTTATTGAAAAACATTTTGAAATATTTAAAAATTGAGAATTTGAGTCTCAAATAAAAAATGACTTGGTTGTGTTGGCCAGCAGGTGTTAGTCAAGGACAGCCAAGTGCTTCTTCTCCATTACTTTGGGGACCAACCGGTGCCTGAAGTGAGATAAAATCAAAAAAAAAAATAGGTTAACTTTATTTTGAGCAAATCGTTCTGAATTAATTTCAAATACTTATTACTGTTCAGATTTATTAGTTTGCTAATGTGTTGAATATTAGATCTCTTTATTTAAAGGAAGAAACAAATTTCCAATATAAGCTCTTATAGTGAAATTTCTGTTTTCATTCCTTTAAATTATTTTATAACTAATGTACTTGTGCCGTTTTGAGGATAACTAGTATTTAAATAATATTGCCCGGCAATTACTTTGAAATTTCAAGAACATTTTGTTGCTCTGCCTTTTCTATGTTCAATCTGAATAAATTCTAATATTTATATTTGTAAAATGAGACTACTCTATAATTAGCATTTAATAGCTCTCTTTTGACAATTACTAAGATGTACACCTGGAGTGTAGTCAGTGATTCTCAACCTTTTCTTTTTTCTTCAGAATTTCATTCCCAACTCCCAACATTGTCAGCCTCAAAAGGTGCATTTAAAAGAATATGCAACTAATATTAAATCTTTTCTAACACATTTACTTTTTATAAAAATGGTACAACTATATTTGTAGTTCCAGATCAATATTCCAGTTATAACAAGCTTGAATCGGTGATCCCTGGTTGAACTTTATGTAAATAGATAAGGAAAAAGTAAACGGGAAGACGGTTACCTGACAAAAACAAGAGAAATAATACCAAATGGGAAGAACATCTGAATATATGCAACCGGCACAAGGACAAAGAATGAGAGCAGGAGCAGCTGACTGAGTTGCAGTATAGTGAATTTGTGGATCTCTCTCTGGGGTACCCGCCGAATGTAGTGGTTGGGAGGATAGGCACCCTGCACAAAAAAGATTCAATTTTGTAAATTTAATTGACTCCTGGGTGGAAATGATTTGCAGAAAGTAGATTTGTGTTGTACTAGTGAAGTCCTGTCGTGCTTACCTGTTCAGTGATGAGAAGTGAAGTTCGGTCCATTATTTGTTTGTTACGCAGGTAGGTAACACCCAGGTAGAGAAAAAATCCATTAAGCACAGGGCGTGGTATGATGGGTAGGAGCGATGGCAGCAGCAGTATAGACAGCCCCAACATGATGTGACTAAATAGACTGGTTACACGCGTCTCTCTCACATTGACAATTCTGTGAATAGAAAATTGCGTAGATTAACCTGATTTACTTGAAACATCTATGGCAAAGCTTTCAAAGAGTTTTCTTGGACAATTGAACTTCTTATTTTAGTTCCAATAGATTGGCCAATCCATTCTACAGCATTACTTGGGGGGGCTAACATTTCGTTGCACTACCGAAAGATTTCCTCTTTGCATACAGAGTACCTGAAGAAGGCCAAAAAATAAATTCCTTTGTCAGGAAAAGTCTTTGAATGACATTTTTCTACATTAATAGACTAATTTCTCACTGTATTACAATATTGTGCTTGTGTTAAAATGATAAAAACCTTCAATTAGACGTCATACTGGTGATCGAAGTATTAGTCTTCATTGAAAACTGATCTAAACATAAGAAATGAAGCCTCTTCTATTTTTCAGCTTTAACAAATAATGCAGATTATATACTAATTTATTCGGACTAATCTACTTTGTCAACATTTCTGCTATTGTAACTGCAACATTTCTGCTATTGTAACTGCCGACCTTCTTAAGGTGTCTGTTGATCAGAATTTTGAACCGTTATCCACGGGTAGATAGTTCCCATTCCGACTACCATGGAGACCTGGAGAAGATCGGCGGGTACAATTGCCAAAACCTGACAATAATGACAAAGTTGATGTCACTAGCCAGAACAAATCTTTGTACAAGAATTTCCATAGCAATGAAGGAATTTTTAAGTTTATTAGGATTAAATAACACCAAGAAAACATTGCCTCTAAATTTAGTAGGCAAAACCTCAGCTGGTTTGAGTTCTTTATGGAAATAACAATTATTGAATGTAGCATGGCATTAAAATTGTGATTTTTGCAGTGTGTGTGCTACTTACATCTGATGTATATCACCCTGCTCGACCCTGTCCTCCATTCGAGCCATACTCTTGACATGCAAGGGGGACACAGTCACAGCAGCATGCATCCACGGACAACCAAACATTGACAGAGGAATGTTGATAATGGCCACAACAAGCAGATCCCAGTGGTAGGTGTGGCCTTTTTTCAGTCTGGAAACAATTTTCATGATACACCTGATTAGCATTGTTACATCTACCATGAGTCGATTACTTTAAGCTGATATTTTTATTTATTTAAAAAAAAAATTTTTTTTTTTATTAGTCGCTACTTTAATTGTGGCTTTTGTACTCTGAAACTTAATGGTTGTTCACAACTAAGATATAACATGTATGTATTTCTGCAAATGAAACTAATATCTGTTATTACTGTGGACCCCCAGATATTGGATAAAACTGAAATCTAAGGCTTATTCTTTATTTTCCTTAATCTAAAAATAATTCATAATACTTTAATAATAACGAAGAAAAAAAACTGTATGATATTCTTTCTTCAGAATTTTTTTCATAACAACCATCTCTACAAGAAATTGCAACATCTTTACACTAATAATTGTCACGTCGTTGATTATCCTTTTTACTATGATACCAGAGAGAAAGAAGTCAAAGTAACCGTTGCTCAGTTTATACTTTTCCCAACACCATTTCCATGTAGTGTATAAACCCCTACAATTGGCTTAAACGGACCACCCACCATTAGTCTGTTTTAATGAGGGTTCACTGTATTGCTTGCTTAAGCTTGTGTTTATATTCTCGTGGTCTACTATAACTTTTTTGGCTAGACTTGTGATGGTTGAGTCTCTTGCACCCATTCGAGCACGAGCCCCCTCTTCCATTCTTACCCCTTTTACATTACATTATAAAGGTGGGTGGGGATTTAAGGTTTGATAATTTAAATTTTATATTGCTGTAAGATATATTATGCTATAATTCCTGTGCCCAGCAATTGACTCTGAACCATTTTGTAACATCAAAAGAGTTAAGGGGGAATAAAACAAATTAACAAGTTTTATTGGTGTAAGAAGACGTCCGAATAAATGAACAATAATCAGAAAGCATAATGGTCGTATCTTACAAACGAGCAGAATAATATAATAATTGAAGTCTATTTATGAGAAGTCTTAACACTTTATGTATGTAATTTTAGCTCTGCTTTTTCAATTCTGCTCATGAAAAATGGCATCAACATTTTCTTGAAATATTTGAACTTTTCATTTTCTAGAGACCGAAGTGAATTAGAAACCTTGACCGAAACTGTCAAAATAGGCTTCTTCAGTTTTCAAGTTGGTCTGGCTGGTTATGTATATATCATGTGTACAGGCTGCACCAATGGCACTAGAGGACTGAAACTTCAACATTTATTCCTTATGTCTAAAAAAAATAGGTTTTTAGAGGGGTTCAATATAAAATCAAATGATGGATAATTTTATATCCAATCGACAGAATATGATAATTATAATGACGCGTGTTACCAACGCCGCGCAAATATAGGCTCTCACTGACAGGGTTCAATATGCAATGTAAGTTTATGCTAAATTGAGCCATTGTTTGTACCTGCTCGATTTTAATTTTTTTTTT
>VCCN01001590.1:3418963-3431749 GCA_006491835.1 Architeuthis dux
CCCCAACACAGCATATATGCCTGGTGGTGATTCACTATTTCCTTGGCAATGCTAGTTTTATATTTTAAGTATGTATATATAAAGATATGGTTCAGAAATCTGGGTCACCTCTGGTCCCAAGCTTGTATTTTCCCTCTTCCTCCTCCTCCCCCTTCTTTTGTATGTAATTGGTCTGTTGTGAAAGAACCTAACTTCATTAACTCATTGACATATTTTCATCTTGAGGTTTTGTTCACATTTTGTATAAATTTATGCTTGAAGTGAAAATGAGATCATGTGGTACACAAGAGCAGCAGATAATTTGATTTGAAACTGTCACCAAAACTATCAACATAGGTTTCTTCAGTTTTTAAGTTGGTCTGTCTGGCTGGCTATATATGTATCACATGATAATTATGAGTTTCATGGCTGTAGTACTGCATCTACAAATCCTTCAACTTCAAGTGACCAGAATGTTACCCCTTAAACACCTCAAGTCTATGATTCAACTGTCAATTGTGAAACTACCAGTAATCCTGACAGTCCTCCTCTTCCAGAACTTTCTGATTAATTGTATAGTGCAAGAAAAAAATTGTACAATTTGTCACATTGGGAGTGGTAGTACTTCAAAATTGTTTGTATTCTCTATATTTGATATTGACTTAACAAATTAAATCAATATCAAATATTGGTTTAACAAATTCTCCATATTTGTTTAATTAATATACCTGTATCCGTTTCATTTATATTAATGTATTTCATTTAATTCATATTTAATATTTGTTTAATTCTAACAGTCCTAATGCTTTAAAGATATGAGAAGTGTATAATCAGTCGGTCAGAGGTGTATTATTGAATTATTATTACATGAACTCTGTTGATCTGGCAAAATGGATAATCCTGTATGGTTTTGGAAGTAAGGGTGCTGAGAAATCAGTGGTGTACCTGTCTGCACATTGATGTGGTACATTGAATTGCAGGATGAACTATTTGCTTTTTTTAATGCATAAATTATTTTGGGTTGAAATCTATTGACAAGACAGATTGCAAAACCTAAAACTACTAAACAATTAGATTTTTTTTTCTAATAAGTTGCCTAGTCATGTTAAAGATAGCAATAGTGTACAAAGTTTTTAAAATAATTTAGATAATTTTTAAAATTATGGAAAAAAACGAGATTGCAGGGACATTTTTAAAATCTGTCAGAGAAGATTTTCAAGAGAGTTTGATCTATGAATTATGTTAAATTGTAGATGTTGTTTGTATTTATGTACATTTGAATATGTTTTTTATGAATTTTGTATTTGTTTAGAAGTTGATGTGTAGATATTGTGTATAGTTTGGAGATGCCCAATAATAATAATAATAAAGGTGGAAGAAATATGCAAAGCTAGAAAATTTTCTTATTCTTTAAAACTGAACATAGAAACAAGGAAAGGTGACTCTTAACCCTTTCAAGACTACCCTATTAACTCATTCAGGCCAGGAGCGCTTTAAATTTCACACCAAAAACAGTCCGCTACAGAGCTCATCTTGCTGCCACTCCGACTCTTCAGACAGTGATACAAGGTTACATAGAGCAATACATGGCTTGGCGAGATCAAAGGGTGCCGACACGCGACCAACTGGAGTTGTCAATTTCATATGAGAACAGGTGTTACAAAACCTGACAAAAAAGGATGTCATATACTTACTTTCTCTAACTCAGGGATAAGTGACACACATGAATGAAATACTTGAATATGGTGGCCATTTTGAATACATAATGAGGTCACATGACCATTATATTTGTATAATTTTGCCCTAAATGATATCTTATAACCTTCAAAATAATATCTGACTTCCCAGGGTTTCTTAGAAAATGAGAAAACTTAAATCCATTATGTTCTTGCTGACCTTGCTTTGTAACCTTAAAGAAAAACCTGGCCTGAGTGAATTAAGGTGCATAATGCCTGGATTTTTAGATCGGTATAAAAAAGCCCAAAACATGTTAATTTTTATTTAATGGTTAAATTTAATTTAATTTAATGTTTATTCTTTTGTTAAATAAAAAAATTGGACAATTTTTGAAAAATATTTTGAAAAACCAAAATCATAATAATTGGATAAATGACTAATGGGAAATTAATCATTTATCCCAAGACAGATGGAAAAACGGGGAATTAGCAGATGAAGTGATCTTTCCTGTTCAGTCAGGTAATGTGAACTAACTTCTGCGTGGGTTTTATACTATCATAATGTCGTTTTCTTTGGTTATAAAAGCTGGGAAAATCTCATTTACTTTATTTTTCATATGTGCTGGCTCCAGTGTCAGTTTACACAGGGGAAAAAAATATCTCTAAAAATGAAACTGATAAAACCATTTATCAAAGACTCAAGTTTAAAAAATAAATATGTCAGTAAATCATTGAGAAAAATTTTCACTCAAGTCCAATTTATTTTCAAGATTACTAAAATCTTATATAGTAACATCCCATTAGACTTCTAAATGAGATCTATGAGACATATATATCCCATCAGTCATAGAAACCTTGGGATGTATATATGTATATATATATATATATATATGATGCTAGGAAAAGACAATGTGGAGACTCAGAATAATTTGCAAGAAATTATTTAATACCTTAACATGTTTCGACTTCTTAAATCATTTTCAAAAGGAAGTCGGAGAAGTGATGTGTCTGCATGGACCGAGGTTTCTGTCGGAAAGAGGGTAGTTAGTGAGTGTGTGTTTTGTATTTGGTGATAAGTCTTTCTGTCTTGTGTGTGTTTGTGTTTGTGTTGCTAGATTTTATCAGCAGTTTGGCAGTGGAACTTTGGTTGACCATATGTACATTCCATGGCCAAAGTGTTTTGCGGAAATGTGTGTGTGTAGGCTATGGTGGGTAATGTGTAGATCAGATTGTGGTGTGTTGTGTATGGATATGACTTAATAAGTTGAAACACGTTAAGGTATTAAATAATTTCTTGCAAATTATTCTGAGTCTCCATATTGTCTTTTCCTAGCATCATTATGTCAGATAACCTTTTGTACACCATATATATGTATACATATATGTGTCTCATGGTTCTCACAAGGGTTAAAGCTGATGCTATTTGGCAAGAGGATGGTATCAGTCATGTGACAAGTGCTCTGTAGAGGTCCCTGGAGGTGTTGGGACAAGTGCTCTGTAGATGTCCGTGGGGTGTTGGACAAGTGCTAGAAGATCAGGGTGAGAAATCTGACTCACTGTTGTAGACATCACGTATGACATCAGAAAATAGAATGAAAGCCACGAGAGCTGAGAAAATTTCTTCTGAAGATCTGCAAGAAATGAATTAAACAATCACTTTGGATGACAATTATTGTACAAAGTCACGATGAACTTTGTCCATTTGATGTTTTATGCCTTAAGAAAAGAAGAAAACTCAGAAAAACATGATTGCAACGTAAACAATTTGAAGAAGAACAAGAATTGTGGGTGACTTTGATAATTTTATTATATAAAAGCCCAGAGTTATACTTCTGGCGTCTAAGGGAGATAACTCCTTTTGTCAAATAAAGATATTTTGCATTTAATTTTATACGATGAAGTACTATAAATCATTATTATTAATTTTTATGACTACTTTTTACTTACAGCTTAATTTTATGTATATATATTTATAGTATTTACTTTATCTGAGCTCAATGTTTTAGTTGCATTTTTTATTCTTTTTAACCGACCGGTCTGAGTAAAAGTTAAGATAAAAAAATTCCCTTTTCACGGATTAAAGATATTTTTCATTTATTTTTTATTCGATTGCTTTTTCAATTCTTTTTAACCGGTCTGAATATATGAATATGATATTAAAAAAACTTCCCTTTCACGGCTTTATTCATTTTAAAATGAAATGTCAAAGAGATTTTCCCTATAAAAATAAACTGAGCGTCAGAACAAAGCCGTGAAATGGAAGTTTTTTCCAATCACTTTTTATTCAGACGGTTAAAAAGAATTAAAAAAGCAATCTAATAAAAAAAATAAATGAAAATATCTTTAATCCGTGAAAAGCGAAGCTTATTTGTTTATCAAATAACAAAAAGCATAAGAATAAAAAAAGCAACTAAAAAATTAAGCTGTAAGTAAAAAGTAGTCATAAAAATTAATAATGATTTATAATATTTCATCGAATAAAATTAAATGAAAATTATCTTTATTTGACAAAAGCAGTTATCTCCCCTAGACGCTAGAAGTGCGGACGGGTACGAAAAGTAGAACTGTATAAGCCCATCTCAATTTTTAGATGCGTCTACGCATCTCTATAAGACACGTTTCGGTCGATCTATCTGTCGGTCCCTAATATGTTAAATATCAATTTTCTCAGCTGCATCATGTTGGATTGATATGAAACTTGGTCCAGACCTTCGGGTGAACTATCCACATCTTCCTACTGCTACTACTACCACAACTAGTAATGCTACCTACTTCATTTAGAATCCCTTTGAAATCAGAAATCATTTTTTTATTTTGGGGGAAACTCAATCAGGAACGGAACCTCCTCTTCTTCTATTCCTTCTCTTTGAAAGCCAGCCTCTCCCCCTCCTCTTCCTCCTCCCTCATTTTCTTTTATTATGGATTGAGGAAAGATTCGCGACTTTTTAGACTGTTTCAAGTTAGATTGATTTGAAATCTAGGACAGACCTTTGGGTCAGTCGTGTGTACCATTCTTCTCCTCCACCTCTTCGGATTTTGATGAAAGTCAGCAGCCAAAGACATAGGACTTAATAATTTAAAGGCTCAATTATCTCCCCCCTCTCTCTCACTCTCTCTCTCTTTCACGTTTCCTTGGCGACCACGGAAAGTTGACAGCCTCAATCAAAAATCAGTCAAGGTTGAAACTGATCATGGGACTAGAAATTCTGTTTGCTAAAATTATTTTTTTGTTAAATAGAGGTTCATTATTGCTGGAACATTAGGCAACCACATGGACATAAGGCTGGTGGACGCATCATTTAACTTGTGGTTCTAGTTTTGTTATTTTGTTTGTTGGTTTTTCATAAATGGTAAGGAAACCCTGCCATGATTTGAACATCAAACCTGGAGGTAGGCAGGCAAGTGATGTATCCACTGCACCACAGTTCTGCTGTTTAAACATAAGGTAAAATTAAATTGGAAATACTGAGTAAAGTTACCTTTTTTTTAATGTTAGTAATTTGATTTAGTCACTTATTTCCTTTTTTTTCTCCAAAATATTGATGCATTAAACTAATTTAAAACAATGAAAACTAAATTCATCATTTTCTTTGATTGCATTTTATTTTAACAAGAAAGCCATCACTCTAAAGTTTAAGTATTTACAAGTCACTGGAGAATTTAAATCAATTTGAAAATCTTTTTCTAAAATGAGTCTGACGAGGGTTTTTTGTACATCATCGAGGTGTCATGTTGAGTATTTCCCATCGTGGCATTTCTCAAGGGCAATGGGATTTACTTGACGGTGCCAATCATTCTAAGTAACGTGTTGTATTGGGTTACATTGTACCAGCAGAAAGGAGTAATCCCTAACCTGACCTATTGGAAGAAGTGGAACCAGTCTGCCTTAGGGGCTCCATTCCTAGTTTGGAATCAGAGTTGTCTGTCTCCTAGACTGGTTGCCAAGGTTATAGAGCACAGTCAATCCTACTATCTACCCATAGCTGGGGGAGACCAAGGTTAGAGAGCCCAGTCTGCTCTACTATTTACCAATAACTGGGGAAAGAATGTGTTAAGTCTTTTAGTTAGTTAATTTTCTATGCAAGATGCTGAAGTTATCGCCCTTGTTTTTTAGTTGTCCACAATTTCCCGGGTGGTGTCTAGTGCCTATAAATAGATGTGTCAGTCATCTTAAAAAGTTTGTTTAGTTCAATTTTGTTTGGCAACGTGAACATAGGATTTACCTACCTCAAGTTATCTAATCTCCCCACTAAAGTTGTGTGCCATTATTATGTGTTGATTCAAGCCTTTCCCAAAGGCTTTAGTATTAGTATGACACCAACTATCTCAGCTCAAATCCGAACTCGGTTCACTGTTTCCATTGTCTGTGCTGCTAACCCTTAGGAGTGCAGCTCGGATGGAGTAATGGTTAGCACGTCTGCCTCACACGCAGTAGGTCCTGGGTTTGATTCCCGGTATGGACGAAGAGTGTAGAAAAACTCTTCATTGGGACACACTGCACTCAGCATTGAGTACACTCTAAGCTGTGTGATTAAGGAGGAGGTATCCCTTCAGTGGACTTGCATCCTGCCAAGGGGGTGGTTATAAAAACTTAATAAAGTCCTGTTCTTGACCAGACTTGAACCCTGCAATGATCACTAAGCTGATGCATGCAACAGAAACCGGGTCTTTGTCACCAGGCTCCATACTCCATACTCCATTAGGTGTTCTCTCTTAACCCTTTATGGGGCAAGTGACTATATACCTGAGGACCCATCAGCCACATGCAAATATTGTAGCCACAAAGACAACATAATCCACACCAATGTGGTCTGCAAGCTTTGCAAAGTACACTTGTGCTTGAACAAACACAGAAACTGTTTTGAGGTATACCACACCCCAATAAATTAGCCTGTTTTTAGCCCGCACAATAAAATTTTTAAATCAACCCGGAGGTGTTATTTTTTTTTTGTCAATATAAATTTTGTTGTATCTATTCATTATATTGAGTGTTATTCTTTAATTCTATGTTTTATTTATCATTCTACTTTAATTTTTAACTTTTTTTATATTTTCCATTTTTTGGTCACTTTTTTGGGTGAGGCACCACATATGATCACTTCATCAGAGGGGTTTCAGAAAACTTGCAACTGAAAATATCAAATTGGTTGTTTTGATATCTAAAATATTTTTAGGGGTGCCCCTATAGGGGGTTAAGAGATGGGATGCTTTACCTAACCCTTAGGATAGCACCAAGCTATTTTACAGACTCTAAAACTGAGGTATACACTCTTACCACTTTAGCAGTCCTACAGTGATTAGATGCTGTTGGATTGTACTGGTAAACAAGTACTACGTGTCCAACGGGTCAATTTAAAGATTTACTTCATCATTGACATCAATGTGTGTGTGTGTGTGTGTGTGTGTGTGTGTGTGTGTGTGTGTGTGTGTGTGTGTGTGTGTTGAGAGGCTTGTACTTACCTTGATGACCATTTTCTCAACTTACACATGTCCAGAACGGCGTAGACGGTGAGAAAGATGGAATTCCAAAGACCGATACATGCAAACATGGCCAGGAAATTGATGTTGAAATCGTCACAGATTTTTGATACGACTGCAGAGAAAAACAAAGGAAGACGGTAAATGTATTTATCTCGAAGTATGAAAACGAAAATCTTCTTTTCAGAGTTGAATTCAAAATATAAAGACCCTTATGAAACCTTTTAAGCTTTGCAAAACTTTGAGATTTTTGTTTAATGGAAACTGCTTACCAAAAATAGAAAAGTCTTTATTGAAATATAAACAGGTTTGGTTAGTCACTCAATAGAAACCGTCACATACCAACGTCTTTTGGCAGCATGCCGTGTTGGGGGTGATCAATGAATCAGTTACTTCACTCGCCTTTTGTTGGATCACTAAAAAGTCTGAATTTTCAGAAAACAAGCAGCAGGGCACAAACAACCAATTTAGCATAAACTTACATAGTAAATTGAAACCCCCAGTAAAAACCTATTTTGGGGAGTAATTTTGAAAAAACTATTAAAAGGTTTTTTCTAAACATAATAAGGAGTAAATGTTTAAATTTTCAGCCCTCTAGCTCCATTGGTGTAGCCTGCATGCGTGATACATACATACATACATACATAGCTTTAATGTTTATATATGTATGTATTAATGTATATATGTATACTTAACATCAATAAACATGCTGAAGCAGAGCCATCCAACAGACCCTATAACGAGCCCCGTTTCCGGTGCTGTAAAACTAGGGCCTGGAAGTGGGAGCTGGGAAGAGTCTCTTTGTCCACAGGTGATCGACCTGAACACATCGCTGTCTTTGTTCTCCCTCCTTTTCTAAACAAAGCTAAATATAGTTCTAACAAAATTTGTTTAACCAACACAGCTAAAAACAGAAAATAACAAACAACCAAACAACAAAGATGTAATAATAACCAGCCAACCAGACTAGCTTAAAAACCGAAGAAACCTACGTTGACTGTATCTATGTATGGAGTCCTTGCTGCTAGAGGTTAGTAGTTGGAATGAGTGGGGACATGGCCATGAGACAAATTTTCTTTTCAAAATAAAGGAGTTTCATTCATTTTAAACACTAGAAAGGAAGCATTATTTAAACATTGGATGCTTTTCTTTCTCAACTTTATTTTTTATGAGGAATATGTTTAATTAACTTTCAGGTGAGAACCATTTCTATTTTTAACAAAGTGTGTAGATATTTTTTGGGACAATAACGTAAATCTAGTTCCTGTAAAATATGAGAAACAAGAAGAAGCAAAAGGAATGTAATTTTAAAAGGCTTTTATACAGAGGTTTGTGGTGATTAATTAAATAATTTTGGGTTATTCATTGATTAGAGAAATTGTTTGTGATAATAAATGATATCTTTGTTTTGCTTCTAGTTGAATTTGTTCACATGTTTCTAGTTCAAATACGTCTTTGTATGATTGCACTCCTTTTTGTTTGTGTTGTTAACACAACATTTCAGCCAATCCATTCTTGGCAGCGTTCTGTCAATAATCTGGACTTCCTTCCAGAGAGGAAAGTGGCCGCCTTTCTCTCTCCAGACATGGTCAGCCATTCTAGATTTTCTATCTCACTCTTGATTATGATTTTGCTGTGTTCTTATATTTGAATGTTAATGACCCTTCTCAAAACTATAGAAAATAAGTTTCTAGTTGCTTCCCTCTGCTTCTCCTAAGTAATTTTAAAAAAGCTTTTATACAGAGGTTTGTAGTGATTAATTAAAGAATGAAGGGGTAGGGATAGTGTTATTCATTGATTAGAACAATCTTTATTGGTAATAAATGATATCTTAGCTTTACTTCTTATATTTAACTACGGCCAATGTACATTTGCTATTTCAATGTGTTTGTATATACTGTCAATTATGAAAACCAAATATTTGTACCTCGAGTGAACAGAGTGAGTGGTGCGGTGGTCAGAAGGATGTTCATGGCCTGACCTCCAATCAAGCTGAAAATGATTCCTCCAAGACATTGACCCAAAAGGACATTTTGAATGCCTGAAAACAAATAAAGAAAAGCAATTGTATTCACATTTCAAGAAAAGGGAATATTCCTAAAAAATCAATTTTTCTCAAATTTTTTTTAAAGCTAATTCTGAAGGAAATATTGTTAATAAATAATTTGAAAAAAATTAGAACTTTAAAAAATGAGAGGTGGGCATTTAAAAAAATATATATCATTTCACACTCACTTAAAAGCCGCTTTATGAAGTCACTACATCTTTATACAATTTGTTATAATTATTTGCTTATTCCTCTTATTTTCTTATAAACAACTAATTAGCATTTAATAAACCTGGAGTTATCTCCCTTAGACGGAAATTTCTTTTTGTCAATTTATACTCAATTAAATTACTCGGAAACTGGTGGCCCGATTGGACTAGAAATTGCTTTATTCTCCAAGTTAGAGCATTTTAATGTTAATGCGCTAACAAAAATTGCACTATGATGTACTTTTCTTTTATGTTATGGTAATAAACCCACAAACAAACATACAGAAATCGGATCATTATAATATAAATAGTCATTTAAATGAAAATTTTGAAAAAGCTAAAAAAACACAAGCAGCAGAGTTTTACAGGGGTCAAAACTTGTAGATTTTCTCGACTTTAGGCAAAGCCAAATCTGGTTTATGGTTTATATTCAATGTTTTGGGATCATTGGTAAAAAAATGATAGGCCTTGGATTAATTGATAAAAAAAATGAAAACTTTTTTAGAAAAGTTTATTTAATAATGTTTGAGTTGTAATCTTATTTAAATGTTAAGAAATTTTTTCAAAATTCTTTAAATTGAAAAATTAACTCTTAAATTCATACAAAAAATTTCAATTTCAAAGGAAATAACAACTGATTAAAGTTACCTCCTTTTGATCCATTTTTCCATTATTTTTTGTCCTATCTACAGAAGAATTTCACTGTCAACAGGACTGGTTTGCAGCGGTTCATGAATTTAAAAGTTACTAAACTTGTAAAATCTTTTAAAATTGTTCCTTGTAACGAGATTTGAGCAACAATACCTAATTTGTGGTGACATAGAATAATTTTGATTGTGTAAACGTAAGAATCTCTCGCTTGTGAAGATCATATTTGAGTAATCATAACTTATAACATCTTAAATTCGTTTATTTCTCAATTATCAAGGGAAGTAATAAAAATTGAAATAAAATTTGAAAGTTTCTTTCAAAAACGAAAAAATTAAACTTGGCTCAGTGTAGGAATGGTGGTCCTGATTGTAAATTGTAAAGTTTCTCACTCTCGCTCATTCAATGCTAAAAATGGCGCACAAATAAAAAGAATTAAGATAATTAATGAAATGTAAACAGAACTAGCATTCTGGATACATATAAATGTGAGAGCACATAAATAACCTAAACTCGGCAATAAACCAGTGTTGTGGGTAGCGGTGATTAATAAATACATAAATTATATTGTTATTGGAGATAATCATTTCATAGTGCCTTTTGGCTTTGATAACTTTTATTTTAATTTGTATTACCTCCCTTGATAGCTGTGGAATTCTGAATGTATTTAAGATGTAAACGGGTATGGTATGACTGAGGATTTTGGTTGTTGTCTGCTTACCGATGTTTCCGTGGGTGTTGCTGTCATTCAACATTCCAAAAGCCAAAATTGGAAGAACGCAGGCAAAATAAAGGAAAAAAGATGTTGGAATCACTTTTCTCCACGCTCTGAAGCTACACAAACCTAATGGAAAGAAAAAGACAATGTTTTTTTATCAAATGAAGATTAACCCTTCCAAAACTAACTGTAATGTTTATGTATGTATTTTTAATGTCAATAAACAAGCGGAGGCGGAAGCTACCCAAAAGGCCGCACAAGGAGCCTTGTTTCCAATACCAGAAGTGCGTGCCCACAACTGGGAGCTGGGAAGAGTCTCTTTGACCAGCGTCTATCGACTTGAACATATTGCGTCTTTTTTTCTTTCTTCTTTTCTAAACATAGCTAAATACAGTCCTAACCAAACGTGTTTTAACCAACACAGCTAAACACAGAAAATAACAAACGACCAACAAAGAACACAAAGACGTAATACTAACCTATTAAGGTGCTTAATCCCTGAATTTTTAAAAAGATATATAAAAAAGCCAAAAAACGACTAAGATTTTATGATGCCTTCTGCCCATCCAAGCACGTGTATAAACTCACATGGTTCTGGACAGGGCCAGAGTTTATCTCAAGCAAATGGCAGGTAACCCCATTCAATTGGATTTTGCATGCACACCGACATCTACATGAATTTTACGATAGAACCTGAAGCTACATTACAATCATTAAGAACTCTCAGGAACAATCATCAGTTTTGCATTTAATTTACACCGTCACCAAACCCACACGAAAACAATGAACACTCTCACATACTCATTACCAAACACCTATTTTCCTTGCTGGTTGAATGAATAAATGTTTTGTTTCTTTAAAAGTTGTCTTTCTATATTATTCATCATGTCAAAATGAATATTATCAGGTATTATTTATGACCAAACTCTACAGCATTGAAAAAATATGAATATTTTACAGTTCAAAAATGAGTACACCCTTACAAAAAAATATTTTTGGCAACAGTTTCAATGATGTAGAGTTTGGTTATAAATAATACCTGATAATATCTATTTTGATTATTTTGATCCACTAGAAATAATAAAATCCTGCTATGTTTGGTTTAGATGAAAATTAGGGGTGTATTTATTTATAGGCGATACTGTAGGGAGAAATACCCATAAAGTAGGGTGCACATCTCTTCACAAAAGCCCTCATAAACAAATATCCCTCTATAAACTAGGGCACCCATCTCATAACCTCCGTAGTACACGCAACATATTTGTTCTGATACTGGCTACTGCACGCTGGTGCTTTGTATGGCACGCACCAACATTAAGATGAAATTTAATAACGCATAAAATTATTTCAGTTATACATAAAAAGATTGTTAATAAGAATATCATTAATAATTTCATTGAAAACGTATCTTGCGTTTTAGCTATTATTTTTTGTTTTATTTGAAAAAGAATCACAGGACTTTTTATCTAATTGATTTTGTAATCCATATTGATAATAAAATGTTAATAGAATATAATGTTACTGTGGATAATTTGAAAATCTTTACCACATTATCCAAATGAAACAACATCATAAAGTTAGTAAGAAAATGTGCCAGGCTATTACACGCATTCTCCCTACTGCACACTCTTTACCTGAAACATATCTTGCATGCAGTACCAGGCTTTCCTCTATCTGAATTGTTTAGTAGTTGGTTTCTTTTCAAGAGAACCAATTTCTTGGTCAGCATCAGGTTACCATATCAGTAATTTTAAACAAAGTATGTTTATGTTATGTAAATGTGTAGATAAATTGTCATGTGCAGTTTATATTGACTCACCATCTGTGAAGTCCGATCGATAATGTGGCATCCTTTGTTTTAGATCCTCGTAGATTCCTTGACCGACTGAGAACCATTTTTCTTCCTTAAAGAAAGAAGAAGAAATTAAAACTAGCATTTCAAGGGAAATTATGATTCACTGCCACCTGGGTTAGGTAATTTAGTTAGATAATTAAAAAGGTGGAAAAAGGGGTGATCAATAAATAAGTTAC
>VCCN01001590.1:3483148-3498169 GCA_006491835.1 Architeuthis dux
AGAATTTCTAAACCTTAGCAGGTCTTTCTTTCTTCATTTACACAATTTAGGCCGCTTGCAATCGGGTCAAACCGGTGCCGAGCAAATATAGGTTCCTAATTAAAAATGTCTTTATAATTATCATATTCTGTCGGATATAAAATTATCCATTCTCTGAATTACATACATTTATGTCCACACAATATCTCCTAAAGTTCTGAATGAATTTCTATGAAATTTTGTGGAAGGTAGACAATAAGCTACAGAAGGGATTCAATTTTGGGGCGGATCCAGGCAAAATTACCTCCCCTTAGTTATATGTCCACACCACATAATATCGACAAAATTTCATGTCTGTCCATACGATATCTCCAAAAGTTCTCAATGAATTTTTATGAAATTCCGTGGAAGCGTGGACAATGGGCTACTGAAGAAGTGATTGAATTTTGGGGCGGATCCATGCACAACTACTTCCCCTGACAATGCAGTTGGCTGAGGTATGCGCTCTCTGGGTGCTTTAGTTTGCTAAGTGGTTTTTATTCATTACGTTAGACACCCCCGTTAACATGGAGTGCCGTTATAACGGGTGGATAAAAAAAAATACAGACTGCAAATTAAAAAATATAGCATGAAAATTATTTACTTTTTAATTAGCTCAGGAAAAGGTTTTATCCCCGGGAGTCTCCGACACTGTCTCTTGCGAGAATAAAAAAATAAACGTGCCGTTAGAACGAGTGTCATTGAATAGCGAGTGTTTAGTGTAGTATTTATTATGCAACCCTGGTTTCCAGTCTTTTGGTCGGAAAAAACCCATAAAAACATTGAAGGTCTAGTCGAGGGGAGAAGGGTGTCCCCCCAGGCTGCATCGCCCCATTGCACTTAAAGGGATAACGTCAGGTTATTGCGCGATGCGTACCCCCCCAAAAAGGGAAGTTCTGAGGGAACAATTTCTGGAACCACCCACCCACAAATACGTGTGAGGGCAGTGTTGCCAACTCAACAAATATTTTCGGGCTAGTTTGACTGCTAAAAAGCGCTAAATGTTTTGTGAATAGCCAAAACCGGTCGAAAACCACCAAAAAGACACTAAAAATTTTCAAAAATAGCCAGAATATGGCCAAAATGTTTTAGGCGCAAACGCGCTGATTTAGCGCTTTTTGCACTGCCAAAACAAGAAACGCGTTGAATCTAGCGCGAAACGCGTTGAATCTAGCGCGAAACGCGCTAAATCGGCCCCTGCGTGAGGGTCCCCGACCTAACTCCACCTTGTGTAACATTTCACCCTCGTGGGTGTATAAATAAATCCTGGTTGCATACCAGTATTTATTTAAAGGAACGAGGCTAAAAATTGTCTTGTAATGAAGTTATTTTCTTAAAGGTCAAGTGGTTTTTGTACGTGAAAATGCAGAAAACTCTCGTTGTAACGGCATTATTTAATGACAGGCCCGTTCTAACGGCACGTTTGTTTTATATTCACGCAAGACTATTGTCGGAGATTAGTTTGCAGCAACAGCGCGTGAAGATTTCAGTGCATTGTTTTAAAAACTAAAATTAGTAAACCCTTAAGGCTTAAGGCCACCTAAAGTAATGTGGTGGGACATATGTGAAAGAAAGGGTAATAAAAAGTAATTTTTGTCTGTACACTTTGGTTTCTCATTATTAATTCACTTAGTATAAAATCCACCCGTTATAACGGCACTAAATCCCTGAGGGTGCCGTTATAACTTGAAACTAAAAATAAAAATAAACGTATTGTGGGATGAAAAGAGGTGGATCACGCGATCTTCATGGAGAATGACATGAATAACCAACCAACATGTGGAAACTAAACTAGTTTTAAGCTTTACTGGTTGTTATGCAATCAAAGGAAACAGGCTCAAAATCATCTGGTAATGAAGCTATTTCCGAGGGTGTCTTTTTTAAGAATTTATTTTTTATATTTCGGTTACACTGTCGCGAACTGGTATCGAACCCTAAAACCTTCCAGCTGTTGAAATCCATTCTTGTCAGCTGCTACGGGCCACCAAGTCACGCCGCCCAGCACAAAGCCACGTGTGAATCGGCGAGACTTGTGTCGCACATGCGTAGTGGGGCCATTAGTTAGGATATCTCGCCATTTTCTCGTAAAATGTGGATGAAATGTCAATAATGACTTCGTTTGCCGACAATTTTTGGGTAAGTATTTATTTATTCGGATCAAGAAAGGTTGACAGTCTGTATGAATCCATCTGGAAGATTTGTGAGCTCTTAATCGCTCTTGTCTTGCCGTTTGTAGGGCATGTGTGTTGTATGTGACAAGAAGAGATGGGTGTAGCCTCTGTTGTTTGCAGTTGTTTTTCTATTATTATTATTCAAAAATACGTTTATTTATTTTTCTCTTTGTAAAAACAACCTCACATCCTGTCATTAAAATACTGGTGGTATTTATTTTTATATAACTCTAGGATTACCCTCTTGATTTATAAAATATTAAGGAGGCTTTAAGTTTTATTAAAAGAAAAAAAAGACCAAAATATTTTAACTTAATTCAAAAATTCACACACAGAGAGATTGACTTGTGTTTCTTTTCAATAAAGTTATTCACCTTTTCTTATTAAATTAACCTACATATTTGCTTTTGAGTTGTCTTAAATATATTAAGTTTCTGTTTAGTTTCATGGGTTTAGATCTACAAAAAAAGACTTGAAGTTTTAATAAGGTTTCTTTTTTATTTTTGTGAGGAAAAAAAGACCAAAATATTAAACACAGATGATTTGTGTTTTCAAATAAAACTGGTCACCTTTTTTTTTTGTTCTTAATTAACCTAAATATGTTTTTATTTGTTTCTGATCTGCCTTAACTATTTTCTCTAAGTCTCATGATTTTAGATCTAAAATCCTAAGTTGTTTGGATCATCTCATACACGCAAAAGGTCCTTTTTAAAAATCTTTACGTTTAATAATAAAATAATTGTAGCCTGTTTTTGTATTTATTTATTTATTTTTCTCTTTGTAAAGACAATTTCACATCCTGTATTAAAATACTGTTGGTATTTATTCTGACATCACTATATCCACCCGTTGCTTTTTAAAATATTGAGGTTTTAAGGTGTGTTTTTATTATTTAAAACCACAATATTAAACTTAATTCACACACAGATGATCTGTTTTCAATAAAACTGGTCACCTTTTTTCTTCTAAAATTAACCTAAATGTTTTATTTGTTTCTGATCTGGTTTAAATACTCTGAGTTTCTCTTTAGATTTTAGATCTAAAATCCTAACAAAAAACTTGCTGGGATCGTCTCACACTTTCGAAAAGGGTCCTTTTTATTCTTTGTGATTAATATAAAACTTTTGACAGCATTAATAAAGGAAGACGTAGCCTGTTTTTGTATTGTTAAAATACTGTTGGCAAATATTTCTACATAATTCTGATCCACCCGTTGATTTTCAAAATATAGAAGAGGCTTTCAGTTTTAATATTAAAGTGTCTTTTTGTGATTAAAGACCAAAATATTGACGTTAATTCGCACAGATGATTTTTATGCTTTTATTAAAAACTGTTCACCTTTTTTCTTACTAAACTTGCTTATATGTCTTGTTCATTTATTATTAGTTTTTGACTACTATTTACCTTCATCTTGTTTCTTTTTATCACAATAAAACAAGAAAATAATAGTAAAATATTAATAATGGTTTACAATACTTCATCTAATAAAAGAATTAAATAATAAATTAGTCTCATGATTTTAGATCTAAGAAAAACTTTGATCACCCCACGCATTCGAAAGGTCCTTTATTCATTTTGTGTTTAAATCTTTTGACAGCATTAATAACGTCTTTGTGAGGTTATTGAAAACAAAACAAAATAGACGAGTTTTTAAATCTAGGGGTAACTTCGAAAATCACTTGTGTAAGTTAAATCAAATCGGGTGAGATTATGAACAAACCCACTTACGACAAAATGGTCGCATGACTTGAGAGACACAACTCCAGCCCCATGAACAGTGATATTTTAATTTTCCTGATTGTCTTAGGAAAAGATAGAATCTTCCTAAAAATATCTTTTTAATACATTTCATATTTATGTAAAAAAATAAGTCAATATAAAAACAACCAAGATGAGGACAACAGTCCGAATAAATCAATATATAATGTATTCCTTTATTTATCAGAAATCCGGACAGATATTAACTTCTTTTTGTTTCTTTTTATTCCATGATTTTATGATTTTTATTATTAACAATAGGGATCTTTATTCTTCTTTGTCTCATATTAACAAAATACCTTTTTATAAAGTATTTTGCATTGCAGCACTAATCTCGTCAAGGCTGTAGAAAATACAACAATCAAACAAACATTCAGACTAATTATGATTTGAAAAATTCAGAGGTGAAATCTGGTCTCTTGACTAACAGAATTTATTTGTCTTTTTAAATAAATTAATCGAAGTATTATTATTTGCATATTTTTCATCAACTACTTAGTTCCTACTAACTACAACAGTTGGGTTTTAAAACCTTATTTTATAAGTGACTTTTTAAAGAAACTGTTTTTTGAAAATCGTTCGTTTTTTGCAATATTTGTGACCTCGAAGCCGCAGTTTCCGCTTTGTGACATGTACTAAAAAAAAAATAACTTCACTCTAAACTCCTTGTTTACGAGTGAAGTTAAAAGACGAAAGTAGTTAAAGTATTTACCAAAGATTAAAAGATCAAGGAATTAGAAGAACTTGCCAACCTATCTTCTTCCACATGAAATTAAAAAAACAAAACAACAAACTACTTCTGTTTTTTTTTTTGTTTAGATTTTACAAGTCTAACAATGACACTGGCAGTCGTGTTTGGTTACAAAAAACGGTTACTACTCAACTCTAGTTTCCGTTTTTTTTTCCCCCCGAAAACCGGGAAAAAATTGAATGTTTGGTTCCAGGGGTCGTCCCTCCAGATTGCACTCAGAAGTGTAGGGTCAGCAGGTTTATTGCCTGGTGCCTGAGGCATCCCAAAAAGTGAAGTGCCGAGGGGACTTGACAATTTGGGGAATTGTGAGTGTCCCCACATTAAACCCAACCGTGTGTCACATTTCACCCTCGTGGGGTGACGGTTAAATAAATACTGGTTACAGAAACAGCTTGAAATATTACGTCTTTACTTAGTGAGCCACAGTCCCTACCCAAGTGAAGAATTCGTTCCTTATAAATGAAATCTCCGTCCGTCCATCCTTGGATAAGTTAGAATCACCTGATCAGCCTGTTCTTTGAATTTATAATTTTGTTGACAACATTCCTTTCTTTTTAGATAAGAATCTATGTCTGTATTTTGGGGGAGTTTTCTGTCTCCTGTGTCACTTTTTAAAACGGTTTAATTTTTATTTTAAGCGTTTAAACATTTTTGAAACGTTTTAAAGATGAAATATTCCAATTAATTTTGGCTTATTTTTTTTTTATCGGTCGCGGTCGAAGATTTGGTCGACCTAGAATGTTGGGATTAAAAAAAAATATATTTTTTAAGTCAACTTTTAAAAAATATGATTTTCGGTTTCGGGTTGAAAAGCCATTGAAAGAGTGGGAATACTTTCTTGAGCTAGACAATCTTCTCAATTCATGAAGCATTTCTGAAATAAAGAGCTTCTTACATGATTTTCAAGCAGATTAATATTCTACTGTGTGAGGCTGCTGTGTAATAATTACCATGGATACTAAACGGGTAGGTGCCTTTTTTTTGTCCTTGCTCATCCGGTAAATACCCTGTGCTGTGCGCCCGCTCCTTATTCGACTTGAGTTCCAGCCTGTGTAGAAAATAATATGTATTGATCTTGGGCAATGATTCAACAAGTGTTGTTATCGATCCTATGTTAATTAATAATAAGGTATGATTAATTGTTATTTCATTGCTATTGCCACAGCAACAACACACAATGGGGTGATGGAGAATAAACAGAGGATGTTGGGTGTGGCTCAGCTGATAAACACATTTATTGGCCATCTCGTAGTTTAACGTCCCAAATTTTTCATGCACGGTGATTGCGAGGGCACTTGTCCAGTTATCTAAGCAGATATTAAATTTGATTAGACACATTGTTTTTTTTTCAACAGTGTCAACATTTTCTTTTTACTGCTATTTGTATTTTTATTTATAAAATTTCGAAAAAACATACCTACCTGCTTTCAAAATCAAAAAATTAGTGTGCTGGTATGGTAACATTAAAATAAATACACCTTAATTAAAATAGCTTATGGAGTGTTCACTTTTATTTATTTATGGATTTTTTTACACTTTGTTTTTATCAGATTTGATATCTGCTTAAATAATATTTTGTTGTAAACTAACCAACTATGCCCTCATAACCACAAGAGGTGATAATTTGGGACGCTAAACTACGAGGTGGCCCATTTATTCTCTGAGTTAGACTAATTAATTCGCGTTCGAGTCAAGCACTTAAGACAAGTATTTCACACTACTGTGTTCACTGTTCCAGTGATTCACTTAAATATTTCAACTTTTTGTTACGAACTCTTTAAAAAAATTTTTTAGGATATAATGGAGATGTTTTTAAAAGAAAGACCCATTGAAGTAGTTTATTGTGGTTACAATATATAATGAACAGTGACCATTTCTGTTCGTAACAATGGACTCTTCCACTCAAAGGTATTTTGGCAAATAATATTTCCTCTACCAACCATTTGAAACTTTGGACTCTTCCACTTGAACGAGTTCAGTCACTTTTTAATAAAACCTCAGATGAAATTTATAAGACGTAAACATTTATTTACAGTACACTATTAACGGCTTTGCAGTAGTGAGTCTTAAAAAAGCCAATAAATGTGAAAAAAACCGCTCGAACTCTACAGAAAAACGGGTAGATATCTTCACCAAATGCATTTACAGCCTTCAATTAGTTTCTATTCGTAAAGATTCAAATATATTCATGATTTTATTTTTTTAAGTGTAATAACTAAACTAGTTATTTTCATAAATGTAACCCATATTTTTTGTGACACGTATTTTTTAAAAGTGGACACTTTTTGTGTTCTTAGTTGTCCCCTTTCTAAATCCGGTGACTGTGGTCAATTTTTTTTTATTTTTTACCCCTCGTCCTGATTTCCTAACTTGACATCTCTCTCTCCCTCTCTGTCGTCTAGTTTACAATGCTGCTTGCTTCCTACAACCACTATCATCCGACTGGTAGTGCTGTCCCTGTAATAAGAGACACCACCTATTACTACTAGTTTATAGAAGTGCATGCTCTTGTTAGTGTCACTCACACCCTGGTGTTGTGTGGTGTCAGTCCTGCCCCCTCCCCCCATCTGCCAGTGTCACACTATCATCCACTTAAGAACAGGTTGTTGTTGTTTTTTTGCTTTACCACATCATTTAAGTCTGCTCTCTCTCCCTCAACTTTTCGCTTTAAGTCTCTCCACCCGCTCCGAACCCAATTGTTCAACAATATAATATTAAATGATAATAATAATAGAATAATATACAAACCAACAGATATCTGGGAGTTTGAGGGGATAGCCTGCCCCCCTCCACCCTACAACATGTTGCTGTACGATTTATTTCTTATTAAGCTATTTTTGTTTTAGATTGACCTTTTTGCGAGTTGTCATGCTGTTTGACAATTTCGTCGTCCGTATTGACGTCGTCATTCCAATCTTTTTCAGTGCTCTCTTCACTAAATTCTTCTAATCCATTTTAATTAGAAACCGTCAACCAAAACTGTCAACATAGGTCTCTTCAGTTTTTAAGTTGGTCTAGCTAGCTATGTATATATGTATGACGTGTACAGGCCGCAGCAATGGAGCTAGATGGCTGAAATTTAAATATTTACTCCTTTAAAATATTATGTCTAGAAAAAACGGCCAAATAGGTTTTTAGTCTGCAGGTTCAATTTGCAATGTTTTATATGTATGCTAAATTGGTCCCTAGTTTGTGTCTGGCAACATTCATGCCTGTTTTTTGGCGAAAAAAAAGGCAAGAAAAGTAACTTATTCATTGATCGCCCCTTTTCCCAATTTTTTAATTGACCACCCCCAACACAGCATGCTGCCAAAAGAAGTTGGTCACGTGAAGGTTTCTATTGAGTGACTATTTATATTTTAGAAAATTGAATAAACTCCTTATTATACACTTATTTACTTGGGCTAGTGTCCTCATCTTGATTGTTATAGTCTCAACACTTTGGTTGTTTTACCCTCCAGCCTTTTTCAGGTGTCTGTCGTAGTTGGTAACCTTCTGGGAATTTCAAAACGAACCCATTATTCAATCCACGGTGGTAGACTGTTCTCATTCCACTGCCCATGCTAGGGCATATCTCGTATTAGCTTAATTCCTATCCAACTTTGCCCCTTCCCTTTTCATCAATTCATCCCTGTGAGAAAAAAAAGATGTAGGTGGAAGCAGAACAATCTACCCCCATTGATAGAATAAAAGGTTCAGTTTGAAATTCTGTAAACGTTACCGAATATGACAGGCACCCTGAAGAAGGCTAGAGGGTACAGCAGCCGAAATGGTGTGAATATAAAAACAACTTGAAGACAACAGTTCAAAGAAATCAGTGTATAATGATAATTCCTCATCTCAGAAATTGGGTGTTTAAAACTGGGAGACTCCACTTTTGTTAGGTACAAAATGAATGGAATGAAGTAGTTATTATAATCTTACTTCTTAGTTGTGCTTAGGAAACAATTTCTGTAAATGGAAAATTTGCATTTCATATCGCTATGAAAATGCTAATTTGATTGTGAATGTACAATTAACCCATTAAATTAATTTCCGTCATTGTAGTTCTATGGCTAACTAAATAAAATATCCATCCATCTGTTGTATCTGAGTCTGGGCTTTTATCTTGCAATAATCAAGGGCTTATTACACTTGCCACTTCCTGCAGTTGAGTTAAAGACATTTTTAAAAAAAAGATCTCCAAACTTCATTTCTTGAAATTGGTTCTTTGCAGCTATTTTCAAAAATTCTAAAAACTGCAGGAATACCTTGAATAGTGTGAGTTTTGATGTAGTAAAAAAAGGTAAAGCATCCTGTCTCTTAAGAGACAACTCCCAATGGAGTATGGAGCTTGGTTACGAAGACCCAGTTTCTGTTGCATGCGTCAGCTTTGTGATCCTTGTAAGTTTCAAGTTTGGTTGAGACCAGGACTTTATTCCTACAAGTTTTTAAGACCACCCCCTTGGCAGGATGCAAGTCCGCCGAATGGATACCTCCACCCTGATCACGCAGCTTAGAGTGTACTCAATTAGCTGCTGAGTGCACAGGGAAATTTGTCCTAATCAAGAGTTTTCCACACTCTTCGCACATACTGGAAATCGAACCGAGACCTTCTGCATATGAGGCAGACGTGCTAACCATTACACCACTTGGTTTGTGTCCGGCAGCAGTCATTATTTGCTTATTTTTTGAAAATTTTGACTTTTAGTGATCACTGCCCAACAAAAGGTGAGAGGAGTAACTTATTTTTTTATCCTCCCCACTTTCCAATTTTTTAATTGATCACTCCCAACATGGCATGCTGCCAAAAGATATTGGTCACACAACGGTTTCTATTGAGTGACTAACCAGACCTGTTTTCCTTACTTTTTAAAGGTGACGAGTATTTAATACCCTTTATTGTGTGGTTACTGCCCACTCTGACCATTTATCATAATGCCTCCATCAGACGTTGACCTTTTTGCAGCAGACAGCCACACGGAGGAGGATAATAACATCAAAGATGGAAATGTTAGTGCAACCCTTTCAATACTAACCTATTATGTTGCTTAATGCCTGAATTAAAATGTCCCAGTTGACTTCTAAAAGAGATCTACGGGACATATATATCCCAGCAGTCATAGAAACCTCAGGATATATACGTCCCAGGAGTCTCAAAAGAGTGAAAAACAAAGAAGCTTTTTTTTCTATAGTTTTGAGTAGGGTCATTAACATTCAAATATTTCTTCGGACGATTGAATTCCTTCTTGTTGTTTGTGTTGTTAACATAACATTTTGGCCGATCCATTCTTCAGTAATATCCGATTGTGATGGGGAAGGCTGAAGAATGGATTGGCCGAAATGTTGTGTTAACAACACAAACAGCAAGGAGTTCAATTGTCCGAAGAACTATTTGAAAGAAGCTTTTGTTATTTATTAAAAACTAGGGTGAAATTGAACAGTTGAAGCTAAAAATGTTTTTTTCTAACCTTTTTAGCAATCTGCACTCTTTTTCAAGGGTGCCAAGATTTTGTGCACTTAGTAACTTTGAAAGCCTGTAACTTGTGTGTTCATGTATGACTGAAATTGACATGAAATGACACAACCTTAAAATTCAGACACACTATTGTTTGGTGGTGATCGGAGTAGCCTCAAAAAGGTTAAGTGTTACATCTCGAGTTCTATCTCTAGACTTGTTGAGTTTTAGATAAAAAGCTGGTCAAAAGTTTTAAAATCTAAATCTCCATTTTATTTGTCACTCAGAGGAGAAATTCTACTGGGTGTAATCTGCTGACTAGGAGATCCTTTCGCTTTAAATAATACTGATTTGTTTTTCCATTGTGAAATCTCAACTTGTTTGGCTCGATATTTTTATTATTAATTCTGACTAGTTTTTACCTTCCTCTTAATTTTTAGTTGCTTTTTATCACAACTTTTGACTCGGACCGTAATCCCACGTCAATGAGTAAACAGCACGATCGGAAATAAAGGGTAATCCCACAGTGAGAATCGAACTCACACCCTCTAGCCAGAGGGAGTCCAGTATACGACTGGCTGCCTTTAACTATTTGGCCACAGGGCTCCATAGTCGACAGAAGCTGAATTTACACCTTTAAGCTGACTCCTTACAACCAAAATTCAATGCCATGTTTGTTTATATTTTGAGACCAAGTAGTCTTAATAAACCGATCTTTAATTTATTCTTATTATTGGATGAAGTATTGTAAAACAATATATTATTATTAATTTTGACTAGTCTTTACCTTCATCTTGATTTTTAGTTGCTTTTTATTGCAATATTGACTTGGATCGTCATTTTACAGCAACGAGTAAAGAGCGCTATCGGAAATAAAGTCCACGGTGAGAATTGAGCTCACACCCTTTAGCCAGACGAAGTCCAGCATCCAGTATAGTGTCAAAGTTGTGATAAAAAGCAACTAAAAATTAAGATGACTGTAAAAACTAATTAAAATTAATGATAAAAATATTGTCTTACAATACTTCATCCAATAATAAGAAAGTAAAAAGACGTTAAATAGGCTTCTGGTCTCTTGATTATAACTAAAAAGCACTGAGAGTGCATACTTCTGCCAATGCTATACACTAACTAAAAATAAATGAAAATCAGTTCATATAATCTTATGATGCAGTGGAGGTAACTAAGTTTTTGATATCTCATATTTCGGGCTATTGTCTTAATATATGAAAAATATCTCTCAATCGAAAAAATTCCTGGATCCGCCCCAAAATGTAATCAATCCTTGCTTAGCCCATGTCCCACCCTTCCACAAAATGTCATTGAAATTCATTGAGAACCTTTGGAGATATGTGTGGACTGACAGACAAACATGAGTGAATACATATATATGTAAATTAAAAGGCTTTCTGTTTGTATTGAGTATTCGGATCACTTTAATATTCTTCCCCCTAGACTTGTGGTGGGTGCCAACACTTAGGGGCAAAGAACCCATAGGTGACAACACATTCCAAGCCATTGCCAACAATTTGCTGGTTACTACAAAACAGCCTTTTAAAGTATGAAGCTAATTGTGACAAGTGTGATGAAACACTGAATTGGACACATACACAAAAAGTCCCAACTGTTAGGCTTGCAAACGTCAAAACAAATTAGGCAATAATACATTGTTTCTCGAGTGGCACTGAAGCCTCAATATCCTGTGATGCCCAGTCGACACAGACCCCCCCCCCCCCTCTTGGCCTTGCTGACATTATTCAACGGAAAGTTGAGTGATTTGTTTGGCATCAGCTTAGCTTTAGAAGCTGCTGGTAGGAAGTCCAAGTTGGTATCAAGCTGCCTTCGGAACAAAAGACAGTATTAATAGGGGTGTGTGCTTCTTTTATTGAATTATATGCCTGACGAGGGCTGAAGAATGGATCAGCTGAAATGTGTTAGTAACATCAAGGATGGGAAGTAGAGATTTGATTGTCCAAACAAAAGTTGGAATGTTAATGACTCTTCTCAAAGTTATAGAGAATAGATCTGCTATTATTTTTGAAAGCTAAATTACTCTTTGGGGTAGAGGACATTGTAAAGATTTGTTTTTAAAATTCAGTTTATTAGTGGAAAAAATAAGGTGACACTGTTTATAAATTGTCTCGAAACTTCTCTATTTAAGTTTCTTGAGTGAAAAAAGACGTTGGAAGTAAAGGGTTCAGTTAAAAGCCGTTGTTACTTTCTGTTTGTTGGTTTCTGTCAGGCTAAAGCAAACATATATAAAACTAGCATTCCAAGGGAAATTATGAATCACTGCTGTGTTGGAGGTGATCAATTAAAAGTCGGGCTGTGATCACTAAAAAGGTCTGAATTTTCAAAAAAACAGGCAGGGTCCCCAAACTAGTGACCAATTTAGCATAAACTTACATTGCATATTGACCCCCCCCCCAAAAAAAAACCTATTTAAGGGGGGGGGGATTTTCAAAAAACAAAACATTTTCCCTACTGTGTGTATGTGAAAAGTTTCTACTATGAACGGTTAGGGCTGGGCGAAGTCTGGATACATAGATACATATAAATGTCAGAACGCATGATTAACCTAAACCCAGCAATAAACCAGTGTTGTGGGTAGCAGTGATTAATTAACGAAACCCTGCTGTAATTTGAATATTCAAACTGGAGGTAGGTGGGCAAATAGCGTATCCGTTATGCTGCTTGAGTATTGGGTGAAATTAAGTTACAAGTTAGCAACTAACCAAGAAAGCAGTAGCTAGAACGGCTGCTGCTAATTACAGCTTTACTTGCTTGTCACTGCTTTTGTTTACATCCAGTATATAGTGCTGCACAAAGAAGGAAATGGGGATCCGAAGAGTATGTAGCACCAATCTATAATTTATCCAAACACAACATGAAGCCGTCATTTTTTATGGGTACGCTGCTAGTTTACCTCTGCCAACAAAGTTGGTGGAGGTGTATGTATTCATTCGTGTCTTTCCATCTGTCTGTCCACATGTTATCTCCAAGAGTTCTTAATGAATTTCAATAAAATTTTGTGGATGGGTAGACCATGGGGTAAGGAAAAGGTGATTACATTTGGGTGCAGATCCAGGAATTTGTTTTTTTTATTAAGTGTACAGCGTTGGCAGAGTTATACCCTCTCTAAGTGCTGTCTCTAGTTGTAAAATGATTCTCTAGAGTGGAGTTTGGCCAAAATGGGCCCGTGGACTCATTTTTATCTGACCCGCCGACTTCATTGAATATGTGACGTTGCATACAAACATTCTTTGCTTTCCTTATCTCTCTGTTTAGCGAACAATTAAATTCCGACTCGAAAAATAGAGTAAAACTCTCATTTCTGTTGTGGCCTCAAACGAATCAATGTTTTAAGGCTAAAAATGTTCTAACTACGCATTCATGCTGTTCTATACACACAATTTGAACAACAATTTGACAATATTTTGTCCCCCCAAAAGAATTTCCTAGTTCTCATTGATTGAGAGTACATGGAAGTTAATGTAGGTATATACTCTGATAATGAAAAACATTGAAGTACAGTGAACTCTCGTTAAAACGGACTAATAAGGGATGGTGTCCGTTTTAGCTGATTGTCCGAGTGGTAGGGGTTAATACTGTATACACAGAGGTGGTGTGTGGGGGCTGCAGAACCCCTAACTGTGGTGGGTGCCGGAGCTCTGGGAGCGCAATCAGACCTACCAAACCTTTTAATTTTGTGAGGGGCACGAATTTAACAATTTGCAGAGGCCACAGTTGGAACTAGTGCTGCGACTGGTATACGTATACGATATTGGAAAGTATATACCCTGTACACGATACATCATATAACTATATAAAATATATATTTTATGACCTATAATGAGGTTAATTAGTCCAGGTCTAATTAATTAAGATCTGACTCCTCTGAAGCAAGCACACTGTCCTTTAAAGACGACACTGACGGCCACTCTCTTAACTCAGATTTTGTCTGTTTCATCCGATATCTGGCTTAATGGGGGTTCACTGTAATAAAAAAAAAAGATTGTTTCCATAGCCCTTTATGATCATTGTTTCATTTTTTATTCGCTTTGGCCTGCAGGACAAACAAATTATTTCTAATCCAGCCCACCCCCCAAAAGGTTTGTTGACCCCCTAATCTAGAGAATCCCAAGTTGTAATCTTTAATACCTCTTATCTTCCTGGATAACATTGTCAGTTTCTCTGTCTGCCCTGCATTGAAGAGTGTGTTATCAAATACTTATTATTATCCCTTCCACATGCAAATGAAACACATTGCACAATGGTTGATGAAGGAGGGTGGTGGACATCAAAGATAACAACGGCATCCCTTGACTAATTGTATATGATTGTTCTCAGCACGCTGTCCACCTAGCATGACACACGAGTGGAAAATTGTGTTTTATTTTTTTTTGTTATGGAAAGATTGGTTTTAAAAATAAGTTTAGCCTCTGCTCCTTCTGCTTTAACAAACCTGATTGTTGCATTTCTGTTTCTCTGTTTAGTTCCAGGTTGTTTAATCTCTGTTTGTAACTCTTCTTTGGAAAGTTGGACGACTTAACTGCCAAAAATGGATTGCATCATAAGGACTGATTTGACCGATCACCGCTAAAGAAGCTAACATGTTTTTTACTTTCGTACTAAGCTGGCACAGCAATGACTGTTTGAGTTTTAGTAAAAAACAATTATTTTATTTTTTAAATTTTTTAAATTTTTTTATTAAATCGAGTATTGTAAACCATTTTTATTAATTTTTGACTACTATTTACATTCATCCTAATCTTTAGTTTGTTTAATCACAATTTTAGTAAGGCCGGCACGGCAAGTGTTATTGTTTTGGTTTTAGTAAAATAATTTTATTTAGACAAAGTATCGTAGACCATTTTTAATTTTTA